>PISX010021995.1:0-32585 GCA_004024625.1 Mellivora capensis
ATCTCCCCATGTTCTCCGTGTTATTTGTTATGCTCCGCAAATAAGTGAAACCATATGATAATTGACTCTCTCTGCTTGACTTATTTCACTCAGCATAATCTCTTCCAGTCCCGTCCATGTTGCTACAAAAGTTGGGTATTCATCCTTTCTGATGGAGGCATAATACTCCATAGTGTATATGGACCACATCTTCCTTATCTATTCATCCGTTGAAGGGCATCTTGGTTCTTTCCACAGTTTGGCGACTGTGGCCATTGCTGCTATAAACATTGGGGTACAGATGGCCCTTCTTTTCACCACATCTGTATCTTTGGGGTAAATACCTAGTAGTGCAATTGCAGGGTCATAGGGAAGCTCTATTTTTAATTTCTTGAAGAATTTCCACACTGTTCTCCAAAGTGGCTGCACCAACTTGCATTCGAAGTGGCTGACTCTTGATTTCGGCTCAGGTATATGATCTCAGGGTCATGGGATTGAGCCCTGCATTGGGCACTGTGCTCAGCGGGAAGACTGCTTGAAGATTCTCTCTCTCCCTCTCCCCCTGCCCTTCCCCTGTTGTTTATCTCTCTCTAGGATAAATAATAATTATTTATTTAAATAATATATTTAAAATATATTAAATATATAAAATAATAATAATGCCTGATGGATAGAATTGCTTTAGAGTCATATAGCTTATGTAAAGCAGCAAATACCTTTCCAGTCCTATGACAACTTAATCTCATATCATTGTGAAGGTTCGATGACCAGAAAGTACTAGTGACAGCTTCCTTCTGTCCAGGCAAGGCCAGCTTCATGGTAGTGTGACCAGTGCAGTCACACAGAGCCCCGTGCTTACTTTAGTTCTCTACTGTTGCCATCCTGAAATTGTTAATACTTTTTGAACAAGGGTCCTATATTTCGCACTGTGCCCTGCAAACTCTGTAACCAGTCCTGTCTCCAGGAATGAGTAGAAATCTTGTATTGGCCCTTCTATTTAGAAAATACCCTACCGGGACGCCTGGGTGGCTCAGTGGGTTAAGCCGCTGCCTTCGGCTCAGGTCATGATCCCAGCGTCCTGGGATTGAGTCCCACATCGGGCTCCTTGCTCGGCAGGGAGCCTGCTTCTCCCTCTGCCTCTGCCTGCCACTCTGTCTGCCTGTGCTCGATCACTTTCTCTCCCTCTCTCTCTGACAAATAAAAAAAAAAAAAAAGAAAAGAAAATACCCTACCACTGATTTCTTAGGGAATAACTCCCTTAGAGAGTTACCTCTTGTAGAAAAATTGGGATTAGCATCTCGTGTCTGTTTATCTCTGTTCCATTCTAGCGGAGTCTACACAGCCTGTTTCAGAAAGGAATTCTTTATATTTTACATAATAGGTCCAGAGAAGTTACGAGGGGGCTGGTGAAATGGAATGATGATTTGGGGTTTGGGATAAGGAAAAGAACGAGGTTCAAAATGCTTTCTGGCCAAATTACTTGGACCAAGTAATGTCTCTGTCTCATTGGTAAAATCTATGCTGCAGTGGAATTATATTTTCCTAACTGGTAAAATTATATGTCTCAGGGGAACTTAACAGGTAATTTATGTAAAGTGCCTCTCACAGAGAGTCTGGCACATAGTAGGTGCTCAATCACTATTAATTCTTTCAGCTCATGCCAGAAGTAACAAAAGTCCAGGCACTAGCACTGACAAGCCATGCTGCTACTAATAAAAGAAATAATATGATTTATTTTTTCACTAGTGTTTGGGGAAGGGCATGTGGTTCATAAATATGTATTGGAAAGTACTTAGCAAATGGGTAGAAATAATAAAAATATGTCAAAGTAAACAGCTCCTATAAATATGTCACTTGGTGGACAAATTAGTGTTTTATTACTACTAAATACTATTGCTTGCCAAAAAGGATTTTAGATTACTTGCACAATGGGTACATTATTGAGTGCCTCTGCAGAAGGGCACACTAAAAATGAAAAATAGTGATGGCGTTAATGTTAAAGGTGGAGAAAGGAGGAGTGTGGATAAATGTCGCTCTGAGACCTCCTTGCTTCCGTGATCTGTACATTATTTAGCAGCATTCCCATGATTTAGCTGTAATATGGACCAGAGGACTCAGGAAAAAAAAAAAAAAACAACCCCAGAGGATGTCATGAATCTAGACTCCAGTTACTGGGTCCGGCCAGTGGATTGAGCATACTTCCCTTTGAAACTGAGCCCTCAGCTTGTAAGCTGAGCTTACAAAAACATCTCTGGTCTCACCCCATTCTTGTTTTGGACCTATTAACTTTCTGTGACTATAATTAACACCAAGAGAAAGACAGATCAGGTGGAGAATGCTGTGCCTTAATCACAGGTCACAAATCCATTTCAGCAATGAGAGGATGAACAATGTCCTGACATCTCAAGCGGGATGGGGGAGAACAGGAGACAATAAATGCCTTCATCAGGGGAGTAAAGCCCTGGAGAAGCAGAGAAGACAGAATTCCATCAAGGAAAGTTACCAAAATAGCCAGGTAGGAAAAAGATGAGGGGCAGGAGGCCTCTGGAAGGCCAGTCTTTCCATGAACTAATGGGGATGGAAAGACCTGGTTTCAAATTTCAGCTTGGCCTTTTTCAGACTGTGTGGCTTTGGGTAAGTTAACCTTCAGATCTTTGTTAATAACACAGGAACAATAGCATTCAGTTTGCTTAGTTGTGAAGATTAGAAATACTTGTAGAGTGACAGGCCACATGTATAAATGATAGCATTTTTATGTCATTTTTTTCTCATGATAGTCCTTATTTTAACATACAAATTGAAGGGGCGCCTGGGTGGTTCAGTGGGTTAAGCCTCTGCCTTCGGCTCAGGTCATGATCTCAGGGTCCTGGGATCGAGCCCCAAGTCGAGCCCCGCATCAGGCCCTCTGCTCAGCAAGGAGCCTTCTTCCCCTCACCCCTGCCTGCCTCTCCGCCTACTTGTGATCTTTCTCTCTCTCTGTGTCAAATAAATAAAATCTTTTTAAAAATTAAAAAAAAAAAATACAAATTGCTCAGAACAACTGTGGGAGGTTTCGACAGCAACCTAAAAGCAAAAGAAAAGTGTCACTAGACATGGTCAGAATAATGATTAGAATGTATATTATTTTCATGGCTAGGTATTTTCTTTGTCCACACTGGCTAATGATCCCCCATGCAACCCTGAGGCTTTACAGTTTACTAAGCACTTCTATACGCATTAGCTCATTTAATTTCATACTACCCTGCCCCCTAACAGCCGTTCCAATTGTTTAAGAGATGAGGAAGCTAGCTAGAGCTCAGAGGCATTAAGTACCTGCTGAAAGGTACACAACTGATGAATGTCCAGAATGGGCTCCAAAGCACAGAAGGCCGCCTTCTGAGCAGTTTCCTCACCCTCCTAAGGTAAAACTAGCTAACCCTGGGGGTTTAGACCGGGAAATGCTAGATGATGGAGGTGCCAGCGAGGAGAGGGACAAGCATGAGTTTTGATGTCTTACACATCTGGTTTCTATTACCTCCCAGCTAAGGGACCTTGAATAAGCTAGTGAACCCTAATGGGCGTGGGTTCCTTCCATTGTAATCTGAGGAACCCTCACCTGCTTATAGCATTGTTGGGAGGAACAATGAGATATCCAAGTGAGGCAACTCGCAAATTCTTACAACGAAACGAGTCCAGGATGTTAAGGGACTCGCTCAAGGCCACCAAGCTGGACCACCACGTAGCTGAGCCACGGCCCTGGACTCCAACTCCTCTGGCAGAGTCCAGTGACCAAGACAACGAGGCGCCGCGGAAGCCCTGACACTAGGAAACCGACGCCTCTGCCCCGGGGCTCAAGTTCAGGGTGGGCATGCCCCGCCTCCGGCAGCCTCAGCTCCGCCAGGGGGCGCGCGCGGAGGCCACGCTCTAGCCCGCCGCGTGCCTTGCCCTTCTCTATGGTGGGTCGGGCACGGCGGGAGCGGAGGCGCGCTCCCGGGAGAGGCGGGGCCGCGCTGGGGGCGGAGTCGCGCGAGGGGCGGGAGCGGCCGGGCCGGGCGCCTGGCGATGGGTGGGGGGGCCAACTTCCTGGGGCCGCCCGTGAGGATGTCGCGACCGCCCCCCGGTGCCCCTCAGCCCCGGAGACGCCGCCGCTGCGGAGCCCGGAGCCCCCCTGCCTGAGGCGGCCCGGATCCGGCCCCTCCCCTCCCAGGTGCGGACCGCGGGGCGGCCGCGGCAGGTGAGGAGGCGGCGGCGGCCGCGCTGGGATACGCGAGGCGCCCCGCCTGGGTGGGGTCCTGGGGGAGGTCGAAGTGGGAGTGCTGCGCGGTTTCGGGTTTCGCCGGTCTGTAGTCCGGAGGCGCCTCCTGTATGCGGGGCGCGGCCTGGGGCTCTCCCTGCCTCGCTGGAAGTCTCCGCATCCGGGGCGGCTCGCACCTGTCCCATTACAAGTACCTTCAAAGAAAGCATTTCACCTGTGGGGGCAGTAACCCGAGACAGGTGTCTTCAAGTAGCTCCAGAAGCCTTAAAGACCGGCAGGTTCAGCGGGCTTGTGGGGGAAAGATGCCTCTCTATAGCAGAGGAAACTGAGTCAGGTACGCGGCGGCCTGGTGCCCTCTCTAAAGGACCTAGCTTGTCCCTGCTTCCTAGTGGAGGAGCCCTTGAGGCTCGTTGGAAGGAGGCGGCTGGAGTTCGGAGGCTTGGTGGAGAAGTTTGGGAATGTGCTTCCCCCCACCCCTCCGCCCACTCTTCCCTCTAGGGATTTGCCCTCCGTTTATTTGGGGTGAAGGGTGAGGTCGCCACTGGCCGAGACGGAGAAGGGAAGTGGGGCCTCTGTGCCGCGGGCTGCCCCTGAGACGTTTGACCAGGCGTAGGGAATTATATGGCTAGACCAGGGGAGTCGGAGCATGGCAGACATCTGTCTGCTCAGAGCTTGGTTTTGAGCTGGCGGAAGATGTCAACAACAGCGTATTTTCTCCTTTTTGTTGGGCTGTCGTTTGTTCTAGTGGGAGAAAACTGCTTGTGTAATCAAGGAAGATTCTATCAAGCTCCTCCCAGTCTACCTCAGGGAAGAATTACTGTTAGCTTGGAAATAGGGCTTTATCCACAACTGTCACTTTGCACCTTGGCTAAAGGCCACAGTGACCAAATGAATAATCATCCGCAGGTGCATGTGGCCTTCTAAGAAAGCAGGAAGTTCCTCATTCATCCCTTTACAGCTGGTTTGGAGAACAGGGAAGACTTCCGGTCACTCCTGTTGCTACAGCCGTCTGGGGAAATTTGTGATTTTCCCGGTGACAGTCCAGGTTACTGAAATGTGGCCAAAGCTGTCTACGTATTGAGCCGTTTTTCTAGGAATGGGAATCGACAGGGGGCACGGTGCTTTGCTGTGCTCTTATACAGAGTTCTGGGGTTGGGAGCTGCAGTGTTATTTCTTTCCTGATCAGGCGATTTCAGGTTTGACAACTTTCTTTGATAAAACAAAAAAGGTTTATCCTTTTTTCCGATTGCATTCTCTTTCACATTCAAGGAAATAGATGATGGCAGGTATTTCTAAAACGTTATGGCATATTTCTTAATAAGTACAATTCATGAACCACAGTTTAGTTATAGAGGTGTCATTTTCTAAAGTTTGGAGATTGTGTATAAGAATTGCAGATTGATGTGTCAGGGCTGTTTAATAACTTAATAACTTGATTTTTTTTAAAAGATTTTATTTATTTACTCATCAGAGAGAGAGAGAGTGAGAACAAGCAGGGAGAGCGGCAGGCAGAGGGAGAAGCAGGCTCCCTCCCGAACAAGGATCCCGATGCGGGACTTGAGTCCAGGACCCTGGGATCATAACTTGGGCCAAAGGCAACCACTTAACTGACTGAGCCACCCAGGCGCCCTGAATAACTTAATTGTGCTTGAAGAAAATTTCCATGTAATCTAGGACACAAACGCATATGCTTGTGTGTACACACACCTACACACACACACACTTTAATGTCTATATCTAGTTACAAAGTCAGCCCACTAAAAACTATCAAATTGGTCAGGTAGACAGCTGTTATTCTGACTGTTTACACTGGGATCAAGGGCTTTAAATCCTCTAAATCGACTTAATTTAACCAACTGCTAAAATAATATGCACAGAAAAAGAGCTGTTCTCCGATTAGAAATAAATTTGTTTTTAATCTTTCCCATGACCAAGCTGGTTGACATAACTAACTGTTTAGCACCATCTAACAGGAATGCATCTTTAAGGCCTCTTAAGATAGCAGTGGAAAAAGAATTTTCAGTTTTCAGAATTTAAAAAGCCAAAACAGGGGCACCTGGGTGGCTCAGTGGGTTAAAGCCTCTGCCTTCGGCTCAGGTCATGATCCCAGGGTCCTGGGATCGCATCCTGCTTCCTCCTCTCTCTCTGCCTGCCTCTCTGCCTACTTGTAATCTCTGTCTGTCAAATAAATAAATAAAATCTTTTAAAAAAATAAATAAGCCAAAACAGCAACAATAACAAAAAAGGCACAATTTTCTTCCCTCCTTACTTGTTTACTGTGATAGCCACACCCACCTATAAGAGTATTGTGCCTAGGACTTCCTGGAAACACAGAAACCTAAGCAGCGTTAGGGGGACTGATTTCCACCTTGCTTTTTATTCTTATAACAATGTTAGTGCTGCTATTGTTTTAATGGTAGATTAGAGACTTTTATATCAAACTTGTACTGGCCATAGTGTTTATGTTTTGGGATGAAAGTTTTAACCTCTGCACCATGGAATCTCATCACCCCTGCGATACAGAACTAAGTCATAACTTAGAGTTTAATGAGAATACATAGTTTAAATTGCTGTTGGTGAAGTCTCAAGGGACCAGCTGCTTCATTGTTATTATTGTTTGGTAATGATTACTGGTTATTATTTTTGTTTGGTTATTGGTAGTGGTTACTTGTGTTTAGGTAAGAAAGAGTTTGGGAATTATAAGGACAATCTGCTTTCTTATTACCCCTTTCTCTCTTTTTTTTGGTCTGTTTTTTTAACTGAAGTGTAGTTGACACACGAGGACAGTCTTTTTATATACAAACACGTGAACTCCTGTTCTTTCAGTAGGGAAATTGGTTATTGTACTGTGACTTTATATTAACAACAGAGTTTTAAATAGGACTTTTACCAGGAAGTGAAAGCCATCCCAGGTAGGCAGGAATCATAGACCTCAGCTCTCCCAGTTTCCAGGATTTATCGGTTGCCATGGTTAGGACAGTGGTTTTATCTAATCCTATAATGCCACTCTAAGTTTAAACCCATTATCTTCCTTTCTCTTAGTTAAGATGGTCCTGACGTTTCTTTGCTCTCTCTTCTACAGGTTGAGTGCTCCACATTTTTGATGTATCTGGCCAGTTAACATTCTGAATTGTAGCTAAACAGTTGGCTGAGAGAATCCGATTGCATGGTTTCAAACATTTTCCTTTTTTCAAAGCAAGCATAAAACCTTATGTTTCCTCTGGGGGAAAAGCAGCTTTTTGAATCTGATAGAAAAACCAAAGCTGATTTTTCCAGCTTTGTACCAACTCACGAAATCTTAACCTTTCCCTTCTGGTTGTGCCAGTACAGTGGCTGGTCACCAGTAGTGAATGATCCACCACAGATTTTGGGAGTTTCTGAAGTCTTCTTTATTTCGTGCAGCTTTTGGCCTTTTTAGTGTGTTTTATTGCAAGGAGTTCCCAAAAACCAGCCTTTCCTTGAAAGCTGCAGTTCACAGCTGAGTCACTACCCAGTTTTTTAAAAGTACAGATTTCCCAGCCCCACCTCCTGGAGATTTGATTGAGGAGATAAGTGATGACCAAGAATCTACATTTTGAAAACTACTCTGGCCTCTATTTCCAAAAAGCTCCCCAAGTGATTCTGCTATGCAGCCAGGTTTGGGAGCCACTGTTGCTTTACTTTGAAATTCTTTATAAACGGTTGTCCCTTTAAAAGCATCATTATGTTATCCAGGATGTTTGATTTGCTAGAATAGCCCATTTCCTAGTCATGACAGATAACAAAGAGCTTTTATAACTTTTATGTAAATTACTTTACAAGAGACCCCCCCCCCCCCCACTGTATTATCTTTCAGGAGTCATGAGGGAGGGTTGGTGAAAGTAGCTTCCTTTATTTCCTGAGTGGACAAATGAATGATAATGTGGAAACAACTGGAGGTTGGAATTGGTAGTCGAATTGGCTGTCAAATTGGCAGTTATGATCAGTGTTGGGTAGGAGGGGTGCCTGCCTGGGAATTCTCTGCCTGTAGGATTTAAAAATAAAGCCAACTTGCCAGATGTTTCACTGCTTCATAGCCGAAGCACTTATGGAGGAAAATAATGGAGGCTTAATTGTCAGTCAACTTAGAGGTCCTTTGCTGAGTTCACGGAAGGAACAAAAAGTGCTGAAGTACAGAACCATCCGAGTTCAAACAGAATGGGGCACTCTTTACGTTAGGGAATTAAACTTGGGACAAGCCTAATAGTTTAGAAATCGACAAACCCGGTTTTGGATCCCAGCTTTCCCACTTCCTGGCCATGTTACCTCAGGCCCCCTTCCTTAATCTCTGTCAGCTTCATTTTCTTCATTGCCCAGATGAAAGTAATACCTAGCAGGATTGTTAGGTGGATTAAAAGAGAGAAGAATAGATTCTTTATACATTGCAGGCGACTCCATGAATGTTCGCTGCTACTTTCTGCTAGGATTTTTATTCCGAAGGCTGAAGATGTCTTTCTAAATCTGACTTTCTCTGTAGCTCTTTCAAGGAGTATCTACTCCATCAGCTCTTTCAGAGTCTATCAAAGAGTGAGGGCTGAAGTTGGGAGCTGCACGATAGGGGATGAGACAGCACTAGGACCCTCAAAAATGTTTTTAGAGGGGTGCCTGGGTGGCTCAATGGGTTAAAGCCTCTGCCTTCGGCTCAGGTCATGGTCTCAGGGTTCTGGGATCGAGCCCTGCATCGGACTCTCTGCTCAGCAGGGAGCCTGCTTCCTCCTCTCTGCCTGCCTCTCTGACTACTTGTGATCTCTGTCTATCAAATAAATAAAATCTAAAAAAAGTGTTTTTAGAATGAGTGGCATGTAGGCATCTATCCAGAGTTACTGTCTGCGGGAATAAATTAATAACCTCCGAATTCATGGGATGCCTGGGTGGCTCAGTTGGTTAAGCGGCTGCCTTCAGCTCAGGTCATGATCCCAGCATCCTGGAATGAGTCCCACATCGGGCTCCTTGCTCAACGGGGAGCCTGCTTCTCCCTCTGCCTGCCACTCTGTCTGCCAGTGCTCACTCTCTCTGACAAATAAATAAAATCTTAAAACAAAACAAAACAAAACACCTCCGAATTCAGCCCTGTGTATCTGTCCATCTGGGTGGTATCCCGAGCACTCCCATCAGGCCAGAAGGCTCTAAGGGTGGCCTCGTGAAACGGCTGACATCCATTTCTTTCCTTATCTTCCTTCCTCCCTTTTGGTCTCTTGTTTCTCTTTCCCTCTCTCCTCCCTTTCCAGTCTTTCAAAGTGCCCTTCCTTTTTCTACTTGCCAATCATGTCACAGTAATCATGGGCCAGGCCCCTGAAACTGCAGGCTAAAAGAGGTTGCTGGTTGCTAACACCTGTCTCCCAGCTAAATGAATAGGCCCTTTTGTGGGCAGGGTGTTTAAAAAGCTGATTAGTACAATGATGGCTTAAAGGACCTATTAATGATACAGCATATGTAAATCAGAGAGTGATTTAAAGCCATTTGAGAGATTTATTTCTTAGACTAGATATCTATTTTTTATATTGAATTATGATGTTGGTTGAAATTTTATATCTAAACCATGAATCTGTTTATTGCCCAAACAGACTAATTTTTGTCATTTGATTGGGGATCATTTATATTCTAAAGAAGTTCCTACCCTTAAGGGCCTTTGTATTGTTCAGCAAATGTCTAACTAGTGTGTAATACAATTAAAGTTTTGTTCACTGCGCTGCTGACATAATTAGTTTAATTTCTGCTCCTTATATATTTTCTTGGCAGCTGGGAAATTAAAATACTAGATGCTACATAAAACTGCTTTTTTGAGGGGGTGATTTTACTGTCAGTTGAATGGACGTAGGCCCCAGGGTACATTTTTTAAGATGTCTTATTCAACCTTCCTTTAATAGTCTTCTTTCTCTCCATAGAATTAATGTATTAAGACACATAATTGGCTATTTAAGCATTCAGAAGAGACAATGTTTGGCCTTTACCCCGTGATGATATTTTTCCCCTCCATCTCTTTTGAGGCAATGTGTGTAATTTTTGAAACCCGTAAGTATATTACACTTACATGAGGATGTGAACTTTTGCAAAGACTGGAGAATGGAGTGCTTTTCTCTGATAAGGTGTATTATGTAATTCCCTCCCCAAATCACTGCCCTGTTCTTTTTAGATCATAGCGTTTGCAGACTTGATGTGAGCGTGGAAAAGCTGTGATGCCTAGCAAATCCTCTGTACAATTTCTCTGTGATATATTTCACAGAAATGGCTCTAAGTCTTCAGGAACAAGAAATTGCTCTCAAGGAGACTTTACATTTAATTACTCTAATCCGCACTTCATTTCCTGCAGGATTCTTGGAGAGATTCTCACCAGGCTGCCGATTTCAGAGTCATAGCTTATGCAGGTTTTTATCTCTCAAGGCTTCCAGTCTCTCTTTTTTTTTTTTTAATGGAAAGTGACCTTGGTCTGGTAATTTCTCCATTGTCCTCCCCTATAAAAAGATAAGCAAAACCGTCTTGCTCCCTCAGCAGCCTTTTTCAGCAGCTGCCCCTCGTGCTGCTTATGAACTCCTAAAAAAATTTTGTTGAACAAGTGTTACTTGACTTTTAAAAGTTGGCCTTCTCTGGTGCTGCTAGTCAGGCCTCCATCTCCCAGTTTAGCGTGCTCAGGCCTTTTCTGGAATTGCATATCAAGCAAGGATTTCATTGTCTCTGGGTTGGGGAGTGGTCAGGGCTCCCTGGGACAGCCTTTTGTTTCCATCAGGCCAGTTCTAAAAGTAGGGGAAGCACACCCCCACTTGAACTATCAGAAGCCAATCTGATTGCTGAAGACATTTTAACTGCCTTGATCCTCTTTAAAGAAATGCTGCCTAGTCATCCTGAAATTTATAGAAAGGTAGGCCAACTGGAGGCTCTGCAGGGCTCTGAGTGGTTAAATGTAATTGGTTAGTAATCACACCATTGTTTATTTGCAACTGCTGGATTATGTTAAAAGATTTGCAAGGAAAAAAAAGCTTTTTTAAAGTAAATGTAGAGTAGTCCTCTCCCTCCTTGTCCTCTTATGTTTTATTCTTCATTTGCTTTGGAAAATCTTTCCAGTCTCAGCCCTGATCACATGCATACAGACTTAAGGCAAAGGAATCAATATATTTGATCCTCAGATACGTAGGAAAGTGTGTTTGTTGTCCCTCCATGATTTTCTGTGAATCTTTCCCACCTCCTCCTCCTCCTCCTCCTCCTCCTTCTTCTTCTTTTTAACGATTAAGACATCTGCTTGAGAACCGACCCTCATCCTGTTCTGCTTCCAGCCTTTCTCTAGGTCTTGAGTCAGTGGGGCCACAATGAATTAATTATACTTCCTCTGGACCATGCTAAATTATTATTTTACATGGTGTGGAAGAAGATTCACCAGAGCATACGCCTTTATTCGAAAATGCTGGACAAAAGGAGCATTCTAGTTTGGAGAAAGAGAGCAGAGTGTTTTCTAGGGCTGGCTTTAGCAGGAGTGGGTCAGCTGAAGTTCAGCTGGTTGGAGCAATCTGCAGTCAGAGATGGTTCTAGGAAGAGGGAATTGTTTTGGAACTGTTTTTGCAAATTAGCAGCCGTTGTTTGGGCATTTTGGATTTTTCAGAGGGGCAAAAAGGGAGAGTTAAGGTCAAAGGCTAACATTTTGTACAGTGGGCAGGAGGTAGGGAGGAATAATACAGGTCCTCGGACTTCCCCAGTCCACAGTGGAAAATTCTTAGTTTTTCAGTTTCTCTCACATCTGTCTACCTCTGTTTCTACTTTTTGGGCACTACTAGATTCAGGTACTATTCTTGGTCATTTTATTTACTGATGGAAGAGTTTGCTTAGTTATTCCAAGTGAGAGCTGAAATTCACCTTCACTACTGTTGGCTATAGAACAGGTGGGGAGAGGGGTGCCAGAATATGCCCAGAGAGTTGGACAGAGGCCACTCCACCTTCCTTACTGCCCTCACCATATAGCTGGACCCAGCACTCCTGGTGACTCTGAATCATCCATCCCCACGCCCACTGGTGGGGTTCAGTGTTCCTAACTCTGGATTGTTGACACAGTTGCAGACCGGCAGCTTGATGAATAGCAACAGTGAGCCAACCAGTTTATGGAGGACATAAAAACGGTAGTAATTCTGCTTCACCTCCAGATGATCTTCATCAGATTCCTAAATTTTATTTATTTGATAACATTTTTAAAATAAAGATTTATTTATTTATTAGATTTTTATTTATTAATTTGACATAGATTACAAGTAGGCAGAGAAGCAGGCAGAGAGAGAGGAGGAAGCAAGCTCCCTGCTGAGCAGAGTCCGATGCTGGGGCTTGATCCCAGGATCCTGGGATCATGACCTGAGCCGAAGGCAGAGGCTTTAACTCACTGAGCCACCCAGGCGCCCCAATAAAATTTTTCATATAAGACATGAACATGTCTTTTTTTTTTTTTTTTTTTTAAGATTTTATTTGACAAGAGATCACAAGTAGGCAGAGAGGCAGGCAGAGAGAGAGAGGTGGGGAAGCAGGCTCCCCTCGGAGCAGAGAGCCCCATTCGAGCTAGATCCCAGGACCCTGGCATCATGACCTGAGCCAAAGGTAGAGGCTTTAACCCACTGAGCTACCAGGCGCCCCTGAACATGTCTCTTGTACTACCGAAACTAATACTAAAAGGGAAAATACATTTGCAATTATATCTCAGTTGGTTTTTTTTTTTTTTTGAGATGCATGCTGTCCACATCTGCACTGTGGAAAAGCTCACAAACCACATCCTGAGATCTTTCTCCAAACATAAAAATAAGCCACTGGTTTTATTCGGAAGGGATTGATACAGAACTCAAGAGTTCTGAATATCATGTCAAGAAAGCAGTTTTTGATGCCACAGAATGCAAATACTTAGCTGTATTTTGATTTACATTTGGTCTTCAACCAAACATTTTTTTGTTGTTATTGTTGTTTTTAACCTTTTTGCCCAATGTGGGGCTCGAACTCACAACCCTGAGAGCAAGAGCTGCACACCACTGACTGAATCAACCAGACACCCCTGACAAATGCCATTATTTTTTTAAATGGGGAAAATTTGGGGCACCTGACTGGCTTGATCTCTTAATCTCGGGATCATGAATTCGAGCCCTACCTTGGGTGCAGAGATTACTAAAAAAAAAGGGGGGGGGGCCCTGGGTTGCTCAGTCAGCTGAGTGACCCACTCTTGATTTTGGCTTGGGTAATGATCTCAGGGTCCTGAGACCCCATGTGCTGAGCAGGGAGTCTGAGATTCTCAGTCTTCTTCTGCGCCCACCACCCCCCTCCCGCCCCCACCACCCCCCTCCTGCCCCCAACTGGTATGCATGCACTCTCACTAAAATAAAAAAACCTTTAAAAATATAATAATCTTAAAAAAATAAAATGGGGAAAAGTTGAAATTTGTTGTTACATATCACAGATACTATAAATGCATGTTAAAATATCTTTCTGTAAGTTTTAATACCCTGCTTTAAAAATATTCTTTACCTAAAATAATTTTTAAAATCAGGGATTACATACAAATTATGACTTTTTTTTTATTCCTAGAAAGCATTGGTAACAACATCTATTGCGGATCTCAAATTTTAGCATGTGCCAGAATCTCCAGAGCACGTGTAAAAAAATCCAGTTTCCTGATTCCTGTCCTATGCCTAGAGAATCAAGAGTGTTTGGGACTGAAATTGGGGATTCTGATGGCAACAATCACAATGATGGTGGTGATAATGTTGAGAAACTCCGAAATTCAGAAATTTGGGGGCTGCCTTTATTTTGCAGAGGAGGGATTTAAGGCACTTTGAACAGCATTGTTCTAGGTGGTTCTGAGGACACTGAGATCATTTTCTTCCTTATGCTACCTGTAAATGAAGCAACCAGCTGAGGACTCCCATTCCTACTTGGGGAGAGAAGTTCCATCGCCTGGTGATTTACTAGATCACAACCATAATTTTTACTACTTGGAGATTAGGTGAGGGATACTTACCTTTAATGTGCTTAAGAATAAGGCAATAGAACTTAACTTTGGTGCCTGTATCAGGAGTATTTTAGTATTTGACTAAATACTAAAAAGGAGTTTTCAACTTCTTGGCCTTTACTCACTGCTAATAAAGCCGCTTAAAGGTAGAAGACAAATGAAATTTGGGGCATGCAGTTTTGTTTTTTCTTTTGAGACACTGAAGTTTGTGTTTGCTTTATAGAAGCCTTTTATAAGTAGTCTAGGAACAAGTATTATTAGTTTGTGTTGCTGTAATGTCAAAACGAATGTTGAAACAGAGCAAAGGGGGGAATATCTTTGCAGGCTTTGCATCCTGGTTAAATTGCTTAGTTGGATAAAATGTCAAACTTGATAGATTATTGGAGCTGTTATTTTGGTGGTTAAACAAAAATGAAACTGTTGTGGGTGTTCGCAAAGAACACTGCTCCCTGTGTCTTGGCTTTGCGCTGGAGAAAGTTTCAATTGTTCAGAAGCAATACTCCTTAGAAAATGCAGCTTCTGTGGCTCCTAGCACAGCTGTCTAAATTACCAGCTCTACGGGGGCCTTTGGACAAGCATTGTGGAACACTTTTGGAAACAATTTATGTTTCTGGTTCCAAAATGTCTGTGGTTGTTCCCTGAATAGTAGGGAAGCCTAGAAGTGGAGAAAGGTATGGCATTGTGTCTAGATTATTGAAGTCAGAACTTTTTTTTTAAGTGTCTCTAGAACAAACTCCCATGTTTGTGCCTGCGGCGGGGTGTGGGTTGGGGCTGTTAAGAGGATATTGACCCCCTGGGCCTGCCTTCCCCGGTTAGTGCCTATTCTGGAGGATGGCATGATGGCAGGCTATAGACCAGCCTACAGAGATCTTCGGTTATTATGACCTTGATGAGGAAAGAAGGATGGGGAACATTGAGGGTGCAGATGTTTTTGAAAGTCTGTGCCTGCTGTGTGAAGCCTTGAATTTTCACTTTGAACATTTCATTTGGTAAAGGATGTTATAAAACTGCCTTTACAAAACAGTCCCCTTCCTATTGAAATCATATGTTGCCCATGAGAGCTTGGGAAGCCTTAGGCGTGCTCCGCAGGGTTTATTTTATTCATTCCACTGTGTAAAATGATACTTTTTTCTGAATGGGATTGTATGCATTCTTTTTTTTTTTTTTTTTAATTTATTTGACAGACAGAAATCACAAGCAGGCAGAGAGGCAGGAAGAGAGAGAGAGAGAGAGGAGGAAGCAGGCTCCCCGCTGAGCAGAGAGCTCAACGCGGGGCTCAATCCCAGGACCCTGAGATCATGACCCGAGCCGAAGGCAGAGGCTTTAATCCACTGAGCCACCCAGGCGCCCCCGATTGTATGCATTCTTTGGTGCGAGTGAGGCGAAAGCTTCCTTGTGTCTAAAAGTAGGAGAGAGTTTTGTGTAGGACTGACAATTCTTTTGCTGTGTGATACTTGTCTTTGCGCCATACTTTACCTGTATAAAAATTACCAACAGTCATGTACTGGCCAGGTGAGGGACTTGCCTATAGGAACTTATTTCATCCTCCCAACAGTTTTATGAAGTGTAGGTACTAGTATCTGTGTTCCACAGATGTGAAAACACTGCACAGAGAAGTTAAGTGATAGGCCTAAGGCCACACAGTGTTAGAACCCTTCTGGCTGTAAAGGTAAAACTCTCAACCACCAAGGCTCCAATGGCCTCACACTCTACTGGCTCGCCTATGATGATGACTTTTCAGAGTAGGTCTTCAGAAGTAGATTCCAGTTCATAGAGGGGTGGGCTTTGAAATTTTTTATACACGGTCCTCTTGTATGGAATGTGATTAAAAAGTGATATTAGCAGGACGCCTGGGGGGCTCAGTCGGTTAAGTGTCTGCCTTCGGCTCAGGTCATGATCCCAGGGTCCTGGGATCAAGCCCCACATCGGGCTCTCTGCTCAGTGGGGAACCTGCTTCTCCCTCTGTCTGCCGCTCCCCCTGCTTGTGCTCTTGCTGTCACTCTCTCTTTTTCTCTGGAAATTTAAAAAAAAAAAAAATGGTATTAGTAATACTTGTTACATATTCTACTAGTTTTAGTTCTGTTCACACTGAAGGATGGCTTTATAGTTTATTCCTAATTCTAACATTATAATTGTATTTGATGTATAAACCAGTCACCCTTAAAAGCACATTTGGCTGAACAGCTAAAACATTGGCTTAGAGGAGAATGTATTGGTGGCAGTTCATTTTTCAGTTGTTTTTTTTTTTTTTTCCCCTTGTGGGGTTGTGTCTTCCTGTTAGTTGGTAGGCCTTCCCAGTAAAGTGGCTTCTACAGGAGATGTATAGATGTTCTGGCCTCCTCTTGAAAGCGATAGTGGCATAAATGGGGACAGACCACTTTCAGGAAGAAGTCCTGATCAGTACAGAAAGTAAAACTTTGCTCTCTGGGCTTGAGACCTGGGTCCTGCTGCCCCCGCTCCGAGGCCCTGTGAGGACTGGCCCAAAGAAATCACAGAGGAAGCATCCCTGGAAGTTTTTCTGCTAACCTCTCCCTCACATTTTGGAGACTGCTCCTGAGACTTCAGTAAGAAAAGCTAGTTGTGGTCAGAAGCTGTCAAATGTGAGCTGCCCTGTCTGCTAACCCCGTCTTTCACAATGTCTTCGTCCAATTGCTGCAATGTTCTGATGCTGCTGATTTCAAGCAGGACGCTTTCTGCTGAATGCTGAGCTGGAACCACAGCAGGGTTCACTGCGCTCGGTTGCTTCTGTCTTTTGGCTCCTGACTCGAGGTTCAGATACAAATGCAAAATAGTAAGAAATGTGCTTTGCTTTACACGCTTTTCACCTTTCTGGGTTCCCCATGGTGATCGGACAGTGGAATGAGTAATTGCACCATTAGAGCTGTATCATCCCTAATCCTTGGCAACCAGTAATCTCTTCTCTCTCTCTCTCTTCCTCTCTCATTTTGTCATTTCTGAAGTGTTATGGAAATGGATCATAACAATATGTGGCCTTCTGAGATCGGCATTTTTCACTCAGCCCTCTATCCAAGTTGTGTGTAGCAATAGTCTGCTCCTTTTTATGGCTGAATGGTATTCCGTGGTGTGAATGGACCACAGTTTCTATAATCGTTCACCTGTTGAAGGGCATTTTGGTGGTTTCCAGTTTTGGGCAATATCAATAAAGCTGTCGTGAACATTTGGGTACAGGTGTTTTGTGGACACAGGTTTTAATTTTTCTGGATAAAGTGTCCAGGAGTGCAATTGCTGAGTCCGATGGTGAGTATATGTTTAGTTTTTTAAAGAAACTGCCAAACGGTTTTCCAGAGTGGCTGTGCCCTCTTACAGTCCCACCAGCAAAGTTGAAGATTCAGTTTCTCCGCATCCTTGCCAGCTTTTAGTATTGTCACCATTTTTGATTTTAGCTTTTCCACTAGGTAGCATATCTGGTTTGTAAGTTCATCAGATAACTTGGTAAAATCTGATGAAGAGCAAAGATTTCTGAGTTGCATGTTGTTAGCACGCTGCAAGACTCCCTCTGTGCACAGCATTCAGTGGTCTGTTGACGTGCTCTTTCGTCCCCCGGCTGTGGTTTCCTTGAGAGAGGAAATGGAGGGGGAGGCAAGAACTGTGAGCATGAGACTCTCTCCCTTTACCGGGCAGGACCTAGCACACTACTGCCAGTGATGGTGAACAAACAATACTATCCTCAAGCTATGAATTTCTGGTAACTTCTTTAGAAATTTGCCTCAGTGGGGCGCCTGGGTGGCTCAGTCGGTTAAGCGGCTGCCTTCGGCTCAGGTCATGATCCCGGAACCCCGGGATCCTGGGATCGAGTCCCACATCCGGCTCCCTGATCGGGGTGGGGGGAGCCTGCTTCTCCCTCTCCCTCTGCCTGCCGCTCTGCCTACTTGTGCTCTCTATCTCTCTGTCAAATAAATAAATAAAAAATCTTTAAAAAAAAAATTTGCCTCAGTGAATATAGCTTTAAATATGCTGAAAATTTGGCGTAGAATGGCCTACCAACTTGTTCAAATTGTTTCATTTTGTCAAGTGATCCTATTTCTCGTAATATTAATTAGCTTATACCGCTCATTTAAAAAAACTAAAATAGCACAGAAGTATACATATTAAGCAGAAGGTAAACATCTCCCTTACCAGAAGTAGCTACTATTAAATGGTTTTAGACTTTTTTTTTTTAAAAGATTTTTATTTATTTATTTGACAGACAGAGATCACAAGTAGGCAGAGAGGCAGGCAGAGAGAGAGGGGAAGCAGGCTCTCCCCTGAGCAGGGAGCCTGATGCAGGGCTCGATCCCAGGACCCTGAGATCATGACCTGAGTCGAAGGCAGAGACTCCAGCCCACTGAGCCACCCAGGTGCCCCTAGACTTTTTTTTTTTTTTTTTTAAGATTTTATTTATTTATTAGAGAGCATGAAAGGAGAGAGGTCATTGGGAGAAGCAGACTCCCGCTGAGCAGGGAGCCCGATGTGGGAATCGATCCAGGGACTCCAGGATCATGACCTGAGCTAAAGGCAGTCGCTCAACCAACTAAGCCACTCAGGCGTCCCTGTAGACTTTTTAAAAAAAGACTTTTATTTATTGAGAGAGAGTGAGCCGGGGGTGGGAGGCAGGGGTATAGGGAAAGAATCCTAAGCAGACTGCACGCTGAGCTTAGAGCCCATTGGGGCCTTGATGTCACAACCTTGAGATCATGACTGGAGAGGAAACCAAGAGTGGGAGGCTTAATAACCAACTGAGCCACCAAGTCGCCCCAATGGTTCTAGACATTTAAGCTATATGTTTTGTATCTTTTTTCACTCTAAGTGTATATGTGTATGTGTATGTTTGTGTAGTCCCCAACTGCTGTTCTGTTAATGCTTTTTTATTTTCAGGGGAGAATGTATTATAGGCATTTTCCCTGTGATGGTTTTTTGTTTTGTTTTTAAGTGCTGCAGCCTGGGACAGAGTTGTATTCCTTTCTCTAACCCTTTTTTTTTTTTTTTTTTTTTTTTGTTCTCTTACTAAAGGGTTGAGAGATACCTTTGAAAGACCTAAACAAAATATATTTCCTTCCTTGTTACATGGGTTTGGGTTGAAATAAGGTTGTAGCTTTATTTGTAAGGAAATCAGTAAAATTCTGGCTATTAGGATCTACCTATCTGCTCTATTATAAATAATGCAAGTCTGATTTTATGAACCTTGAGGAAAGCAAGAATTGTGAGCACAATAATCTTTGGAGAATGTACAGTCCTTTGGGTATTAGTTTACTCAATCAGGTGCTTAGTCAGACGGAGTGTTTTCTTAAGTGCTACTGAAATGCACAGTTCAGTCTTTATTTTGAAATCTCTCCTGTCTTTTCTCTCTCTTCCATTATTTTGATTACACTGATGGGACATTCAAGCTGTGCAGTCTTACCTTTTATTTCCCTAGCCTACCTAAGCCAGTTTGAAGATTAACTGTAGGTGAACAGGTAACCTTTTCTACTTGGCTAGAAGTCACCCGTCCACATGAAACACATGTCAACAAAGGCCCCCTAGGCTTGGGAACCTGTGAGAAGGTCACTTAATCTTGTGGCATTTCTAATGGAAACCAACGTGAAAAGTCAGGAAGTCTGACTTATTGGAGGCAGGGCATGAGTATGGGAGGTGGCAGGGAGTAGAGAGAAAGAAGATAGTGTGTGTGGATGTATTTGAGGAGAAGAATCCAGAGGTAATACAGTAAAGAACTGCATTCAGGAAATCTTCAGAGTTGAATGATAGAATCTTTGTTCTGAGAGGGTGGTTGGTTACTGGGGAATAGGACCGGAGCTTACTAATCACTTCATTATGAGGCTTTGGGAGTTGTTTAGGTGAGGGACTTGGATGACAAGGGCCTTTCTCTGCCCTTCTGTATTAGCAGCTCAGGGGAAAAAAAGGAAGAAATAGCTTTGTATAGAAAGTTACACATCCAGTGGTTCCAAGATTTCTGTTGCCAGAATCTAAATCTAAATCTAATCTAAAGTGAGCTCCCCAGGATGGCAGTTGGGTCATGTTGATGACTTCCTTTCCCCCTGTCTTGTTATTAGGGCCTCAGCCTGTGTCCTGTCAGCTTTGGACTCTCCCTTTTCCTGCGGGCTCACTGCTTTTTCAATTCCCTGACATTTAGGGATCTAGTATTTCACGGTGCCTGAGGTAAGCAGGTGCTGTACCCTTGATACTGGATACCTTTCTGAACTATTACACTGCAGCGGATAATCGGGTGCCCACAGTTAGGATATAGGACAGGTTCTGGTACCTGTACCAGCGGGAACAGACTCCCTTCGCCTGCCCTCACACAGCTGCGGGGAGAGTGGGGGTTGCAGCAAAGTGCTGTAAGGCTGTTTGAGCCTTACGAAGTGCCAGTAACTACATCTGAACATGAAAGTGGCTCGTTAAAGATTAAAGGCACCGCCTGGTCCTTCTGGACCCAGGATGGAATGATCCCCGCCATGGCGACAGCCTCTGTCTCCCAGGAGAGGCCATTTTATACAGGAGGCTTGTGCTTCCACATGTTACAGTGAGCCTGCATTGGCTGATACTGTGGTGATAAGTTGGCTTTTGGGTACTCTGAAGACATATGAGCTATATAGCATCCCGTGGTTTGAATTTCTAGGCAAAACTGCCTCATCAGGAAGTCAAAAGCCTCTACTTTCAACCCGCGCCTTTGGGGAGGTTTTATCCCTTGTTTTATTTGAGTATTCTGTTGAGTCAAGTGAACTTTAATTTTCACAGCCAAAAAAATTCCATTAAGCCCCTTGTACTGCATCCCAGGTGTGAAAATGTCTCCATATAACGACTGTGGGTGACAGCTAAAATCCTTAAGAGTAGTTAGGGTAATTGTCTCTGGAGGCTTGAAGAAAATAATGGTCCAGTTGACAACTGTTATGTTCTTGGCTGTTCTTGTGGGTAAGGGGGCTAAGTCCAAGAGCTTCTGAGACTACTGCTCATTTTGGCCATCTTTGAGACAAAACTTTCATTTTGTAAACAGTGCTCAGGGAACATAGCTGTATGACCAGTCTCTCGAAATATCCAAGGGCACCTGCATCAGAATCACGTGGGAGAGGGAGTTCCTTATGAAAATTCAGAAAATTCTGAATTTTCAGAATTCAGAAAAATCAGAAAATTCTGATTCTGGGCCCTCTCTGCATTTGTGCTAATCCAGAATGTCTGAGGGACTGGGATGGGAAATAATCATTTTTAATAAGCACCTCTATTGATTGTTAAGTACCCCTAGAGTGGATTGTCGAGTATCCTAAAATTTACTTTATTTCTCATGTTTAATTTCTGTGATTTATTAGATGATAGATGTTTGGTTGATGCTCATTTGTCTTTTTCGAAGAGGAGGTACTCTAGTTTTTAAAAAAAAAAAAAAACAACATTATAAGATCCTACAACTCCAAAGATTAGAATTTGGCAATGTCCCTAAGTCTCCACAAGGAGAGACAGCCAGCCACTGGTTTCTGAAAACTTGGATTCATCAAGTCAGCTCCTTCTCAGTAAGAAAAAGGATATGAAAAAAAAAAAAAAGAAAGAAAGAAAGAAAGAAAGAAAAAGGATATGGACATAAATGGATTAATTTGTTGAACAGAATAAATGTATAGTATCATTTAGGATGTTGGGGAGGGAAAAGTAGGTAAAAGGGAGATGTTAAGAAGAAAGAGTGAGAAAGGGGAAAGATTAGTTCATAAATGGTAAAAAATTTAAAATTAACCCAATTTTAAATTACTAATATTTGAATATGTATTTCTTGCAAAAATAAAAAATTCAAATACTCATAAGCTAAGAATACCTACTTGATCTGCTCCCACCACAGCTCCCTCCCTGATAATGTGTATCGTCCCATTATCTTTTTGTATGTATTTGGTAATTTTCCACGGATTTGGAAGACTACAGAATCATGAGATGTGAATATTTTTATTTCTCTTTTGATACCTGCTTACTGTTTATAATGTTAAGATCTCTTGCAGGAAAAAAAAAGTGGCCTATAAATGGCATTACATATTCCTCTTCAAGAAAAACAGTGAGTATGAGTGTGTGCAAATTTTATACACACACTAAATATCTCTTGTGACCACCCATAAAATGTACCTTTAGGTGGTGACTTGTCTGAGTTTTAAGATAATGCATTGAGAGAAATTACTAAGCACAAAGCCAAATTATTTCTTATTTTCATAGTCTCATAGTTTTCATGTAACCTCACAAAACTTCAAGTACCTGAAGTCATTTGCTTAGATTTAGCGTCTTTTTAAAGCCCTAAATCAGTGTAATCCTCGGCCTTTCCAGCCTAAAAGAAGGAACTGGGATGAGGTATGCTTATATTTTGGAGAAAAAGAAGGGAACTGTACAAAATCCCAAACAGGGAAATGATAATCTGCAACAGTTCTCCTCACCTGCTAAATGGTGTTTGTTTTAGCAAAATTAGGAAATTCTGATGCTTCTGGCTCCTGTATTTTTCTTTATATAATTCACATTTACTTCGCGGCCACAGTGCTATCTGAATTTTCTCTTCCTTAAAGTTAACTAATATATAGAACGTGCTAGAAGCTTCTAACAATAATGGGTTTTTTCAAAAGAGGTTTCCTATTTGTCCATTCTGTATGTGTCTTGAGGATTGCTCCATATTAGAATGTTTGTGACTTATCATCACCTACAGAAATATTTTTTTTAAAGTGTGGTCCATGAGATAACAGTTGCCAACTGCTCTAAAGATGTCTTTATCATTTGAAAAGAACTAATTAACACATACTGTAGGAAAACTTTAAACACAGACATTTCCTGAAAAGGAAAACATTGAAAGGGAGGAATAAAAGAAGGAACATTTTATGAAACCTTATAAAAGCTCAGTGTGTCTATCCTACTGGAATGATGTAATTAAGGGGAATTAAGCCAATTGGATAAATAACTTTTTTTTTTAAACAGCATTTTATTTATTATTTTTTAAAGATTTTATTTATTTATTTGACAGACAGAGATCACGAGTAGGCAGAGAGGCAGGCAGAGAGAGGGAGAGGAAAGCAGGCTCCTTGCTGAGCAGAGAGCCCGATGTGGGGCTCCATCCCAGGACCCCGGGATCATGACCTGAGCCGAAGGCAGAGGCTTTAACCCATTGAGCCACCCAGGCGCCCCGAAAAATAACTTTTTTTAAACTAGCTCCTTGAAAAGGAATAGAATTAAGTAGCATAGTTTTTAAACCCAAATTCTGACAGTCTGCATGTACATTTTAATTAACCTAATAACATTTATTGAGTGACAAGCTGGGTTGGCTGCACATCCAGAGTTCACGCTGCGGGGGACCTACCCTGAAGGATGGACAGGGCTAGGTGTGGTGGCCTTGAATGCCCATGCTGAGGAAGAGCTGATGGCCTTGGGAAGTTTTGAGCAGGGAACAGAAAGATCTGATGTGAACTTTAATGTTTCTTTCTTGTCTAATAAAAAACAACAACAAAAAAACCCCATATAAAGCAAGGGCTTAATCTTTTTTGTTTTCTTTGTATAGCACCATTCTAGCTGGTCAGGGCAAATTCAATAATAATTAATAGCTGTTGATGAGCCAGTCATTCTAGAATTGATTTTTTAAATAAGCTGGCCAATAAATGAGAATCGACACAGATTTAGGGATTTTTCTTTTAAATCAGGTGTTAGTACAGTTTTCAGAGACTCCTGGATTCCTTAAGCATCCGGTAGGTATGCTGGTGGATAATGTGGCTTTAACTATGTGTGGCAGCTGATTAAAGCCTTCAGTTACTTCTGTCTTAATTAGAGATTCTGCATTGTCTAGGGAAATAGAGAGGTCAGGGATGGCCTAATGGGGAAACAGAAAGGGGAGCCTGGTTAAAGCTGACAAAAATTCACTTGGATGATTTGACCAACTAGCGATGACCGGGCAAGTTCCTCATTTCCTCTGACCCAGATGTTCTAATTTATAAATGCAAAGTGACTTCTTTATCAGCCTCTCAGGGGAGATCTTGAAGGCTGTGAACGTGCTACCTTCAGTAATCTTGCTGTCCTGAGCCCCAGCCTGTTCTCAAATGAAATTTCAGAATGTGACCACTGGAACCTTCCAGCTAAGGGCTCCAGGGGCCGCCGAGCAACCAGCAAGAGGAGAGTGAGGGACCAGCCCCCAGTAGTCCGCACTCCATTTAAAAAAATCAGTGGGGCACCTCTTCTTTTCTGAGTTGCGGTTGATTGCGTTGGCTCTGGCTGGGTTGTTTGGGAAGCAGGAGTTTGCCTCGCATGAGTCAGCACTGCCCTGGGTAAACTGCCTGCTCTGTTGCAATCTTGCTTACTTACCAAAGACACGTCCCCAGGCGGCACCATTCACTTTGCCTGAAAGCTGCTGCTGTTGGTTCCTGAGATGAGCTCATCTGAAATGGCTCCAAGGACCTCAGCGGCAGGAACTGGAGGCTGCTTGCTCTCTGCTGTGGTAATGTTTTGAAACAGGCAAAATCAGGTAACCCCAGACTGTTTTCTCTTAGTTTTATTAGCTAGACTGAGTTGCAGGAGGAACGGGAAATCCTTTGTCCTCAGAATTGCCTCAGCAGTATGGGTATCTTAAAGTCAGTC
The DNA here is from genome assembly GCA_004024625.1 of Mellivora capensis. Taxonomy (NCBI): domain Eukaryota; kingdom Metazoa; phylum Chordata; class Mammalia; order Carnivora; family Mustelidae; genus Mellivora; species Mellivora capensis. The sequence continues at coordinate 24,759 of PISX010021995.1, forward strand.
CCTCAGGCCTTTAGAAGAGGTCTTAAGGGGGAAAAGTTTCATTTCATTTGGGATCTGGATGTGGTTTTAGTCCTAAGTAGACCATTTATCATAGAAACCTTAGAGAAGACAAACATGTCAGGTTTACAGCTTTTGTCCATCTTTTGCTCTTGTATTTTCTGTCCTTTTTTTTGTCTTGTGAGAAATAGTTTAGTCAAACTAAACCATTATTGAAGAGAGAGAAGCAAATGTATTTTATTATCTATCTAATCACTGGAATATTGAATTGTAGGGAAACACTGTCTTACCAGCAAGTTTCCATATTTTTCTCTGAGGTACTATGAAGAACCTCCCCTCGTCCCTAATTCTGTTCAGACTACTGCTCTATCTCCATCCTGCTCTTCAATTCTAAACTTTTTAACACTTAAGCCTCACTGCTAGGCAGTTGCCCCTCTCAGAGTTTGCTTCTGCTCCTTACAGTTCCCCTCAGATGGCCCATGTGTTCTTTTACCCTAGGCCTTTACACCAGCCAGCTGTCACTAAAACACCCTGCCCCAACTTCACCTGGCTGGCTTCAGAGCCAAAGTCATTTCTTCCATGGAGTCTCTTCTTACCCACCAAGACTGGATGAGTACACAGGACAACACTGTTTACTCTGATCATAGAATACGTCAAGAATCAGTGTCTGTTTTGTTAGAATGATATCCATGTTCCTTGGGACTTAGTTGGTTCTCAGTAAGGGTAGAATGAGGAGGAACCTATATTGTATACTTCCTCAACTCTGATCCTCTTATCAGCCCTTTGTTATTTTGGCTTCTGCCCACATTACCTTACTCATATTTTGCTAAAGATCATAAGTAAACTCCAGATTACCAAATCCAGTATTGTGGTTTCAGCCTCCACCTTACTTAATATTGGCCTGGCATGTGGCACTGTGGGGCCATTCTTCTTTCCCCCAGTGACCCTCTTCATCTAGCTTTGAGGTTACCTTGTCTCTTCTGAGCTTCCAGAGTATTCTATTATTTCTTTGCATTCTCTTTTGGCTATCCCATAAACGTTTAGAGGCTCCAAGACTTCACCTTGGGCATCTTTCCATTCTTCCCTCTCCTACCCCCCCACCGCCCCTTACTCCAAGGATCTCAAATAGGCCCATAAATTCAGCTATCCTCAGTATGTTTAGTAGCCCAGCTGTCTCTCCCAAGCTTTAGATCTTTATTTCCAACTTGATAAACTTTACCCAACTTGAAAAACCTACCAGAGTGTTCAAAAGGGATCTAAAATGGCATACGGGGATGCCTGGGTGGCTCAGTTGGTTAAGAGGCTGCCTTCAGCTCAGGTCATGATCCCAGCATCCTGGGATCGAGTCCCACATCGGGTTCGATCCCAGCGTCCTGGGATCGAGTCCCACATCGGGCTGCTTGCTCAGCAGGGAGCCTGCTTCTCCCTCTGCCTCTGGCTGCCTGTGCTCTCTCTCTCTCTGACAAATAAATAAATAAAATCTTAAAAAAAAAAAAATGGCATACAGTTATCTTCCCACGGAGGACCAGTCAGCTGCTTCTGTTGCTGTAGGTTTGAACTCTGTTAATGATGTCCACCAGGTCTTCCTGTTCATTGTTTATGCCTCACCTCACCTAAATATGCTAAATTCATGGTTGCTAAGTGTTGTTTTTTTTTTTTTTGAAGATTTTACTTATTTTTTTGACAGAGACACAGGGGGAGTGGGAGAGGGAGAACAGTCTTCCCGTGGAGCAGGGAGCCCGATACAGTGCTCGATCCCAGGACCTGGGATCATGACCTGAGCCTAAGGCAGATACTTAACGACTGAACCACCCAGGCACCCCTCTGCTAAGCGCTTTTGATGATGTTATTGGAGTACTGTTTGATCGATGTGTGGCTTTCCTTCATTCCCTCTGTATTGCCTTAATTTACTAGACATTTTGTTTAACCAGCCCAATGTCTTCGAATTTGTGAATACTTAGAGACAGAGCCTGCACTCTTCAAAGATTACAGGTAACCATTCTCCCAGATGTTAAAGACTAAAGATGTCACAGTTTACCCACTTTGCCTCCAGGAATTTGAGTTTGTAACTTCTGGTTGAGAGCCTTATCAAATCTTCTTTTTAAAAACTATTTATTTATTTATTTATTTATTTATTTATTTTTACATAACCTCTACCCCATAGTGTGGGGCTTGAACTACTGGACAAGAACAAGAGTTGCATGCTCTACTGACTGAGCCAGCCAGGTGCTCCCTCCATCCAGTCTTGACCGGGCTTTACCACCCCACCCTAGGTCTTTTTCTGCTCCCATCCCCTCCACGTTGTTGCCAAAGTTATCTTCCTAAAGGCCCAAATCAAATGTTCTCATTCTCAGGTTTTCAGAGTGCCATTGGATTCCTGTTTTCTACTTAGCTTGACAGGTAAAGCCCTTTACAATGTGATCCTGTCCTACCTGTTACTGTTACCCGGCTTACCTGTCTCCTTTCTCCAGTCATTTCTCTCCTTTCCATCCTCACCAAATTTCTCTCATCCCTAGTCCCTGGTTATAGCATGTTGTTCTAGGCGAAGTGGCCTCACCCTCCTGACTCGGCAAAGTACTCATCCCCCAGGAGACTTGTTAGTTCATATGCGAAACCTTCCCTGCCTTTGTCATGTAAAGTTAGAGTTGTTCCTCCTTATTTGGACTTCCACAGCACTGTTTCTTCTAGTAGACTGTTCCTTCTCTGTACCTGCTCCCTGGCCTAGAGCCCAACACCATCAGACAGTGGCTGAAGTGGGTCCCCAGTGTCAAACCATTAGTCCAAACATGTTTATTAGTCCTGGCAGTATTAGAAAATTCGTAAGCTGTCTTGTTAGTTGGCATGTTTTTAGTTTCTATTTGGTGAACTTGAGCCCATAGTGCTATTCCATATATGTCACCTGAAATCATCATTCAAAGTTAATTTGAAGATTTATTGGGCTTGCTGAAGCTTAAACTTAGTTCCACATTATCACCTAACATTTTTATAATACTTTAGAAAATTATTTCCCTTGTATCATTTTATTTGACACCTACAATATTCTGTGTTGTGTAGGCTTTATTATCCCTATTTTACTGGTGATTATAAAGCTACTTTTGACATTGAAGTGTACATTCAGGTAAGACTTCAGAGAGACAGCATGTTTTTACATTGCATTAAGCAACTGGTTTGTCTCTTTGTAGTTAAATACACCCTATTGGTTTCTACCGAAAAGGTGCTTTTGCTCAGTAAGCAAGTGCTAGATCTTGCCTTTTCCAAGGCCACTTTACCATCGAAGTAGAAGGAAGGTACCCAGAGCCTGCCTGACCTACAGAAAGGCCTTGAATGTGCTTAGAGACCTTGATTGAAATTAATGGTGTGCCTTCCAACCTCAAACTTTTCTATCATGCTTCAAATACCTAGGATTTATTAAAAAACCTATTTCAATAATGGAGTGTCAGACCAGGTTGATGAGTGAAGGGAGTCAGCACAAGATAGAGTAAGCGGAGTGTTAAGAACCCAAAAGGTTTCATGGTAATTTCAGTAAATGGTTACATCTGTAGGGTAATAAACTTTTGTGGAATTGGATTATGGAAAGATGAACCATAAGGGCTAGGAAATAATCTCTGTTAGGTAGTGGCATGTGGCATCTAGTTTTTGTCGTTCTCTCCCCACCCTCACCGCCCCAATACTTGAGAGGATAAAAATGATTAAAAAGTTTAAAAATAAGTCCTATCATTATAAGTTTTTTAAAAAAAGGAATGATTTTAGCCTACAGAAGGAAAAGCTAAGGGATGGCTCGATTACCATCTTCAAATATAAGAATAGTTTTTGCCGGGGGGATTTTGACTAATTGTTCTTCCTGTACTTCAAAGATTTAAGAGGACATGGGCTTAAATTGAAGGAGGAGTAATTGTAATGAATATGAGGAAGAGTTTCTTGGTCATCAAAGCTGGGAAACAGTTGAATGATTGCTAAAAGTGAGTTGGATTTCTGACTATTTCCATTATCTACAGTGTGTAGCAAATCATCCTAATACGTTTAGTAGCTTCAAATGACAGCCATTTTATGGCTCATGATTCTGTGAATTATAATCCAGGGAAGGACATACCGTCTTGCTCCAGGTGATTTCATTGGACTGGGAGCTCCAACATGGCTTCATCAAAATACGTGAGTTTCTGTGCAAGCTGTTGGCTGAGACATCTTGGTTCTCCTCCATGAGGTTTGACTCTCTCTTGGTCTCTCATCAGTCATTAATCAATATGGGGCTCCTTTTACATGGTGGTTGGCTTCCAAGGCAGCCATAATGAAAGCCGTAGGGCCTCTTAAGGCCTAGGCCTGGGAGTCCTTCATCATCACTTTCCTCATTCTTTTGGTTAAAAAAGTCACAAATGTGGCCCACGTCGAAGGGGAGGGGACGCTTCGGGAAGGGTAGAGTATCAGTGTCACTTTGCTAAAGGCCATACAGTATGGTTGAGATTATTGTGACCAATTTGGAAAGAGTTTATCATGTTAACCTTAGGGATATTTAATGAGAGACTAATTGATACATGTTTATTGAGTGGATAGTTTAGGCATTTGATTTATAAACTTGGCTGCATATTAGAGTTGTCTGGGAGATTTTTACAAGCGTGATTTCCTTAGGTACCAGACATGTTAATTAACCCATGTCTCCTGGGAGGGGGTGGTAGCACATGAGACACTCTATGTACTTTTTCTCAGGTGACCGTAAAATGAGGATAGAGGTTGGGGAAGGGGACAAGACTGATTCTGATAGGTATAATACATAAGGCAGAATGGTAAGTGCCTTAAGATAGGCCTACTGATCTCCTTTTGCTTCCAGGACCTGGCTGAACCCTCTGGCAGGTTCTACCCTCTAGTCTGCCTAGGTTAAGTTCTGTCTCCTTCAATCAGCACATCATTAAAGGAATGTTTTTTGATGCCTCACATTTTTTCTTCTAGTTTCTAGCACTTTTTCCTTTGTAGCATTTTGTGGGTTATAATTTTTATAATTTATAACATTTGTGTGATTATTTGATAGAGAGTAGACAAAAATATGTCTGCTTTGTTTTCTGGTATCTAACACAGTACCTGCCTCATAAAAGGCATTCAGTAAGTGTTTGTTGAATGAATAACTGGTTGATTGAATGCATGAATGAATGAAGTGACTTAAATTCAGTTTTAAAGAGTGGTTAGAATTGTGGACAGGTGGAGCAAATGAATAGGAAATTCATGGTTTTGAAGTGGAGGTGTGGATTAAACTGCTTGTGTAATTTCAGGTGGGAGGAACTGGTTTGGGAAGAGATGAAGGGTTTGGTCTTGAGTGTACTTGCTATGCTAATTCAAAGTACAGATACCCATCTAGCAAGCATTTAGAAACAAGGTGCTGAAACTGAAGGGTGAGACGGATTCCGGGTATTTCGATTGGGAGTTCTCTGACAAAAGGCTATGGAGTCTCTTCATTCAGCAATACTCATTGAGCTCCACCGTGTGCCAGACAACTGTGTTATAGGGCAAGGGAGCAGAAGTCGGGCTGATAAGGAGCCAGCTTGGTGAAAAGAGCTGTGGAGAATGTTCCAGGCAGGAAAGGAACCACAAGTGTGCAGACCTTGTATATAAATAAAATAATAAATAATAAATAATTATTTATTTATTAATAATATAATATTATTTCATCAATTATTTTTAATTAATTAATTATATATTTATATATGATTAATTATATATTTTATTTATTATATATTTATTATTATATATTTATTATATCATATATAATATATATTATATTTAATTAATTATATATAATTAAATTTAATTAATTAATAATATAAATAAATAAATAATAAATAATAAATAAATAAAAATAAAAAGTAGTCTTTTTATTTTTGAGAAACTGAAAGGAGGCCTGCCAAGGGATTAGAGTGAGGTGAATAGGGGCGGGGTTGGGGGCAGCATGAGGTAAAGCAGGAAAGGAAGTCAGGGCCCACATCACATGGGGCCTTTGTGGGCTATATGGGGAGTCTAAGCTTTACCAGAAAAGCATGATGGGAAGCCACTGAAGGTTTTTTTGTTTTTTTTTTTTAAAGATTTTATTTATTTATTTCACAGAGAGAGTGAGCACAGGCAGACAGACTGGCAGGCAGAGGCAGAGGGAGAAGCAGGCTCCCCGCTGAGCACAGAGCCCAGTGCGGGACTCGATCCCAGGAGGCTGGGATCATGACCCGAGCCGAAGGCAGCTGCTTAACCCACTGAGCCACCCAGGCATCCCGCCACTGAAGGTTTTAAAGCAGGATAGTAACAAGCGGTCAAAGATTATTCTGACTACTGTATGGAGGAAAGAGAGCAGCGAAGAGGAGGACCAGTCAGGAGGTGTGTGTTCTAGTTCTTGAGAAAGATAATGGCGCATAGAGCAGGGTATGGCACTGTATATGATGAGAATAGGAATTTGCAGGATAGATTTTAGTTTTTTGAGAGGGAGCACGTGCGCATGTGCAGGAAAGGTGGGCAAAAGAAGAGGGAGAAGGAGACTCCCAAGCAGGCTCCATGTCCAATGCAGAGCCCACCGAGGGGCTTAATCCTGCGACTTGGAAATCATGACAAGCTGAAATCAAGAGTCGGACACTTAACTGACTGAGCTACCCAGGTGCCCCTAGATTTTAAAAGAACCAGGTAGAATTCACTAGAGAAGGAAAGAGTAGTACGTACAGAGCCCTAGGGGTTACTTAGGCACCAAAAAGTAGAACCCAGGGAAAGACAGGGAGAAAAGTTGGTCTTTGAAGTCAAAGGGGAGTCGAGCTTCTGCACTTTCAGTGGAAAGGGAAGGGGAAGGAGGAGCCTGCAGGAAGAACATGGGTAGCTCACCTGTGTCTGGGACTGCAGGGAGGTCAGGAAGGTGGAGGACTTGGGAAAAAGCCATGCATTTAGCCATCAGAAGATCTCTGAGGACGTTGGAGAGGGCTTTTGGTGAAGCGGAGTGGAGTGAGCAAACACGTGTGTGACCTGTGGGGTGAAGGAGAGTACCACTGCTTTGTGGGGGAAGCAGGGAACCAAAGAGAAGGGGAGAGTCTGAGCACTTGCTTGCGCAGACCTGCACAGAGAAGCAGGTGTGCGGAGGCTGACGTCTGCTGAGCCCCGACCCTGTGTCTGTCCCTGTGCCAGAAACCGCCCCGAGTCTACTCTCTATCTTTGTGTCTAAACAGGGTGCCTAATAGTACAGTGACTCCCAGAATGAATTTCCAGATTTGAAGGGTATGTAAGACCTTACTCGGGGGTATGGGAAGGAAATACTAGAACTAAGTTTTTCCTCTATTTTTATCTTTCTCTTTGAAATTTCTTTTTAGTACTAGGTTTTAGATAAAACAAAGCCCATTTGTACAGTAGCACTTGCCTAATTTGCTGTTACATGTAGAGATGTTGGAGATGTGCTTTTTTTTTTTTTTTTAAACTGATGGTCCGAAATGTTGCTCTACTGGTCTAGTGAATAAAGGGGAATGTTTGAGATGAAAGGGAAAGAAGAGGCAGAAAGGAGGAGGGGAAACCGACGTGCCAAGTAGTCTGTACATTCTTTTAAACCTTTTCAAAACCCTGTGGTGCTATTGCCCCCATTTTGCACACAAGAAACTTGCCCAAGGTCACACAGCTAGGTAAGTGCTAGAACTGGAATTTGAAGCCAGGTTTGTTTTACTTGAAGGTCTTATTATCTCACTTATTTCCCCCCCACTCCCCTCCTCTCCTTGATGCTCTCTCATATTTTCCCATTTCACTCTCACATATTAAAACACTCATTTGCAGGGACGCCTGGGTGGCTCAGTTGGTTAAGCGGCTGCCTTCGGCTCAGGTCATGATCCCAGC
>PISX010021996.1:0-32468 GCA_004024625.1 Mellivora capensis
GTCCTCAGACTAAGTTAATAAAAGAAGGATGTCGTAAATGATCATAGTTGACTCTTGCTTTTGACGAAGCCTAAAATTGTGTTTGCATGAAAATCTCCTTGCCTTTGGAGGAAGCTCTACGTTTGGCACTTTTGACCAATATGGCTAGATCCGGAAGGGCCTGAACTTTTTAAAAGCTGTTCGCAGGTCCCACAACTACTTGGTAGTGAGACCATTCTTCCCTTGTAATTTTAGCTTCGCAATATTAGCTATTTTATCTTAAAGGACTTAGCGTTTTTCCTCTGCCTTGAAAACAGCTCGCCTTGTGTTGTAGCTGTGTGGAGGAGAGTACTCTATAAACAGACCAGTCTCTTTCCTAACGTTAAGTAGCTCAAGGAAAGGAAATAAAATAAAGAGATGTTATCCCGATTCTTTGGGATTTTTAAAAACCAGATGCTTTCATCACTTAAGTTCTAAAGTCTTCTTTTCATGCCTTTTGTGTTGTATTAAACACATCATAAAGAACTATGATTTGTTGACTTGTTATAGGATTACCATTTGGCAAAAACACCCAAGACATGCTGTTTCAAATATGTGGTCTTACTTCTGCTTTAAATTGCACGTACAAAATTGCAAGCCTTGTTCCAGACGGATAAATTGATAAAATGCTAGCTGCTGTTGGAACGGGGCAAAAGTCCTCAGCAGAAGCGCTCTGTGGTGGGGCTGAGTACATTTTGAATTGGGGGAAGCCAGATAGGACCCCGGCAGTTTGTGAAAAGGTAGACACGCTCCAAGCACGTCCACTTTAAGACTGCTTTGGGTTCCCCCGTGACAAGATGACTCCTTCCCCGCAAAGAAGAAACATTTCCTTATTTTTTCGGTTACTTTTCCAAAGATAACTTGTGTTCGGGCGCGAGAGACCAGAGTTATGCAGAAATCCAACCGTAACCGGCTCAGAACGAGGACTCATTGCCGCTTTCTTCCACCAGATGTTTTTTAGGTGTCCTCAGCTGGAATGCCCAGTTTGAAACTAATTAGGCCAGCAATAAACTCCTTGTATAATAAAATCGCAGGCCGTTATGGTCCATAAGCGGGGCTCCCAGCGGCTCATGACAGATGTCTCTGTCCGGCAGAGAGACAGCCCATAGCTGTCAGCAGAAAATGAAGGGACAGGAGATATCTTCCTTAGACATTTGCTCGTCCCTGTATATCCGCGCACACCTCGAACAGCATGTTCCCTTCTATGGGGCACGGGTGGTAGAAGTCGTATCTAGGTAGGGTTCTGTCTTTGCTGGGCAGGCCTCCTTACCATAAAAAGGCTCGTGGAAGAAGTTAGCAGCACAACCTGAGGCGGTGGCCACAGGTCTGAGGTGTGTGTGTGTTTACACATGTGTGTGCAGGCTGGGTGAGAAGGCTTCCTCTCCCGTGGCGGAGTGAAAACCTCATCTGCTTCTCACCTAGGCACAGAGAAAAAATGCTAGGCTGTCTGGCCTTATCAGGCATTCCTTGGGGGACAGGAGAACCCCCTTCTCCAAAGATATTTTATAAAGGGGTTATTCGCCTGCCCATGTGTTCTCCTTACCTGTGGGATTTCTGGAGGTGAAACGGCTGGTTATTCGGTTAACTCCAAAGGTTGAGCCTTCTGACTCTTGCCAAGACTGGGTTTTGCTGGTGGGAGGAATTTTTTTTTTTTACCCCTAGCTAACTGCTCTCGAAAAGGAGTTGGTGGATTCTGCTCAAAAGGAATCCCTACAGAGAATTAACCCCAGAGTTGAGAAAACACAGGCTGTTGACAGAAAACACACATACACACACTCACGCACACTCCCCACCTTATCCCCCATCCCTACCCCGCAAATCATAACAGCTTCCTGAGTGGCCCATGCCCCACACCCTTTATGGTTAGTGGCAATTCAAACAGTCCCAAACAGACACAGCCAAAAGAAGATTCTGGAAACAATTAGCAGACACCTTGCTGGAGACAATGCTTCATTTTCGCTATTTGAAGATCTTAACTGGCCTAATGGTGTTTGACTAACTAACACCTCTTCTAATCCGAGGATAAACCCCCTCCATCAGGTGGCAAATACTTGAAGTGACTGGCTCAGACCCACTTGTCCCTGTAAATGAATCAGAGGGGCCAGGAGCTCGTTCTTCACGGCATGGGATTTAAAATCAATTTCAAGGTACGAGAGTACCCGCCAGGTGTATTCAGGGGAGAGAGAGGACCAATGAAACCACAGGCTTTTAAATTTGTTTTTGCTGCTTTTTGTTTTCTTTTCCTTTTTGGTTTTTTTTTTTTTAAGACTTTATTTATTTATTTGAGAGAGAGAGCACGAGAAGGGGAGAGAGGCAGACAGAGAGGGAGAAGTAGGCTCTCCCCTAAACAGGGAGTTCATGCTGGACACAGTCCCACGACCCTGGGATCATGACCTGAGCTGAAAGCAGACGCTTAACCCACTGAGTCACCCAGGCACCCTTTTTGCTGCTTTTCTTCTTTTTTCTCACTCTCCTTCTACTTCTACTGGTGTCTATCCTGTCTCTGCTTTTGCAAATTCTATCCTTGTGTTGAATAATCATGAGATGAAAATGCCTGCCATGTATTGAACACTTCTGTGCCAGGCCTGAATTCTTACATTATTATTGTTATTACTAATTAGTATTATTATCATATCCCAACTTCGTTAACAAGGGGACTGAGTCTTAAGTCAAATGCTTCACAAGAGGCTGCAAAGCGAGTGAAACCAGACCCGAGGCCTTCAGACCTCTGCAGACTGTGCCTTACCCATGAGCTATGAAAACCTTGGCCCAGAGAACATTCCTGCTCTCCTTTCCCTTGGAGAGAGATGCCAAATTAGGCTGGTCTGAAATGCAGGGAACGCAGTTATTTTCTGAATCTGCCCTGTTGTTTTTTGTTGTTGTTGTTGTTGTTGTTTTATATGGAAGAAAAATCATATTAAGTATCGAGAAGACACAAACATGAGCCTTTCTGACTCATGATATTCGGCAGGTAGTGTACAGTTCTGGAAGGAAAATGTTTACTTTCAGGGGCTAATTTGATTTGTTCCTTCGATACTATAATGTTACGCATTTCAGTTCCTAAAAAGAGTCAATAAATTTATAGGCAGTGGTAAGGCCCTAAAATGTTCCGGTAGGCAATCCAAATCGAGTTTACTGGAAGGTGCTGGATCGCGATGGGTGGGTTGTTGTTTGGGGGAGAGATTATAAACATTTGGAGAGCGAAGAATAATTTGGAACAGGTGGTCTCAAGAGTCAGGTAACCGAAGTGATTTATTTTTGCCACTTTGAAGGTTAAGGGAGGACGTCGGTTGCCTCAATCCAGGACAGGCAGGCGGAGGGTCAGTGGGGGCGCAGAGGGCCCCCATTTTGGGACAGAGCCTGGCAGGATGGATGAAAGGGTCGGGGCCTCTTCCCTGTTGTCGCTGCCCTTGGAAGATCCTGGTTTCGGGCACAGATACGCCCACTCATGCTTTTTTTTTTTTTTTTTTTTTTTGCCAGCTCTGCCCCTGTGTTCAGATGTGTGCAGAAATTGAAAACAGGAACTCTGATGAATAAATAGATAGCCCAGGGAGACAGGTTTTCATCTTACCAATTTTGAGACTGTGCACACGGTCAACTTTCTTTGCCCGAGAATGCTAACTTAGCCAGATTTCAAAATGAACGGAGTATCTAAAAGAGGTTAGAACGTAGCCTGTCATTTTGTATCAGTCGTATTGTGTCAGTAACACGAAAATCTGTGTGGTTTCAGGAGCACTGGAGTTTTTCCCCTCTCTGTTTTTCTCTTTTGAGTATCTAGTACAGTTAGATTTTAAAAATCTGTGTGTTCCCAGATGTCACATATCTGTATGTACCTACTCATAGTCATTCTGAGGAGAATTGTGAACTCCCTGTAAATTTAACTGGATGAAAAGTGATAAAATCAACATTTTTCCTCCAAAGAATGAGGAACTGGAGGGTCTGACTACTGTATGAATATAGCATCTTACTTTTGTCTCCCATCAGCTGAATCTGTCAGTTCTCCTTTCTTTTCTATTCATCTCCCAAGAATGGTCTTTCATAACTGAAATGTACAGCTCATTAGCCAAAAGACATTTTAATTTCATAAAGAAAAATCATGCCAGAGACAGCCGAGTCTGTTTCAACCATTATTGTTCTGTAGCTTGCATACTTTGGGTTTCATGGTAAGATGTGGGTTTGCCAAGAAAGAAAATTACAGCGAGAAACTATGTTGAAAACATATACACTTCTGTTTAAGAAATGGGAAAAACACGGAAAAATTCTGCACGGTAATGGCTTTAACGTGAGTTTTAAATGTCATTGTTTGACTTATGTCAAAAAGTCCCTCTTAGCTAGTTCTCACATATGCTGTTACCAAATAGCTCACCTTAAGAACTGGCAATTGTTGGCCTTAACTTTGATGCTCTTTGAGGCTTTAAGAGATATCTTTAGTCCTAGTGGAAACATTCCAAATTTTTAGATTGTGCAGGGCATTTTTTTAAGGTTATTTAGATATCGATTTTATTTTCTTGACCCAAAATAAGAAAATATGGGGAATTCTCAAAAGCTTTTTACAGCCTGCTATTATGACAAGAGAAGCCAAACCAACATGTATTAGGTCATGAGCTTGAAGTTGCATAAATAAGCCCTATGAAGGTCACCAAAACAGAGCGAAAACCACCAGTTCTCCTTACCTCGGCCAACTTTGCATTCCTGCTGGTAGATGTGTTCGGCTAAAGTGAACGAGGAAAGGGGCTGCACAGCCCACGGTCAAAAGATCTTGGTTTGATTTGGCTTCTGAGGATCGGGGCAAGTGAGGTGTGGGGGCTGGAATTCCCATCCCCCTCAGACCCCTCCCCCTCCCACCTCCGCAGAAAAAGAAGGTTCCGGGGTCACCCCTTCTTCTGAAGCAGAAGTCTCATTCCTGGCATTTGGATCTGCAGCAGCCAGAGGTCGAAATGTCTTTTGTTCCTTCTGGTCAGTTTCTTTAACCTCCCATCCCGTTCCGGTAGGAACTGCCTGATTAAGATATTTGCTGTTTCCAAAGCAAATTTTTTGTGCCTACGAACACGTATGTGTTTTTTAGCATGTGGGGCACGCCGTGTGAGCACGAATCTTCAGGTCTTCGTTGATGGGCAGCTCCATGAAATACACGGAGACAGAGAGAGTGTCCACTGTGTCCCCGAGTTTGGTAACAACCTCAGTGCTGATAGAAATCCCAAGTAGGGAAGAAGCCTCCTTTCAGAAGAGACAGAAAGTGTGTCAATGCAAAGAGAGTGTTTTCTTTTGCGCGTGTTTATTATTTGTCTGTATGGGGACTTTTGTTTCAGGGTGTTCTAGAAACCTTTGTCTCTCCAGCAAAGGTATGAATGTCCTTCTTGGTGGGGAAGGTGGTGGACGGGAAGGAGCACAGGAGGCAGATTCCTGTACCTCTGGCCTTTTGTGTGACCGGTACAGCAGAGGGAAGTAGGGACTTGCGGCCGGGATGGTGTCACGCGGCATGACAAGTTGTGACTTGCTGCTTGTGTTGTAAACAGAGTGTTGGCCTCATCGGGCTGGGGGAAAGAATGGGGCCGGGGAGATTATTCACTTCTGGTCTGCCAAGGGCCGGAGTTCTCTGGTGCTGTCCTCTTGCCACCAAGACCATGCTCCCTGGAGACTTGAATGTTGGGATGTGCGGGAAAGGAGAGGAGAAAGAATGTCTTAAACTCAGCAAATGTCTGAAACTCTCCAAATGTCTTCCGCGTTGTGCTGGCACCCACAAGAAAGACAGAGTGAGAAAAGGACACAGAAGCAGACTTTGGGGGGAGGAGGGAGAGAAATTGGAGGACTTGCTGTTGGTTTGATCTCAAGTGAAGAATTTTCTGACACCTTGAGACCCCTGGAATGCCTTTCTGGAGTATCTTTAGGAACCTGATTTTGGAAATGTCTTTTCCCACATCTGGCCTGTGCTTTCTTTGTGCTTATTTTCAGCAAATTGGTCTTGTTTGTTTGTTTTTTTAAGAAAGCATAAGACTTTTTTGGAAATAACAAGTAGCCCATATTTATTGAACACTTACTATGTGCCAGGCGCTGTGCTAAGCAAACACATTTCTATCTCCAAATAGCCTTAGACGGAATGTGCTCTTATTATTGTGTCTATTTTACAGATGTAAAACTTGAATCTTAGGGAGGTGAAGTAACTTGCCCAAGGTTACATGGCTCATGTTGGAGCAAGGATTGAACCCAGTTTTGATGCCTAACCACGAGGCTATCCAGGCTGCCCCCCCCTGGTGTAATACTACCTTTCCTCTGCAAGTCTGGCCTGGAGAGCCAGATTTTAAAGTTCGTCTCCATTTGTTTTGCTTGGGGGATGTTAGCTGATGGTCAGGTACAAAAGTTGGGCTCAGAAATAAGAGACATCTGCTCATTCTCGCAGAACCTTGAGCCTGTCCTTGTAGAAATCAGAGAAGGTTTAGCGTTGGAATATGTTGAAATGGTGGCCGCGTCTCTGCGGTTAGCTGGCCTCAGCAATTGCCTAGGGCTGCTTCTGTGCTAAAATCGCAGAGCTGAGTGGTTGCTATAGAGACTGCATGGTCCTTTATGGAATAACTTTCCTGACCCCTGAGCTATTGCAATATGACAAGACAAATTTTGTTGACAAGGAAGAACATGCTCTTGCCACACTGCATAGACGATGTCACTGATTTTTGACTTGTTGAGTGTCTCTTGCATGCCTGATCCATTGTATGGTGCTGGGGGAAATTCACAAATGCATTCATTCTTTCATTCATTGATTCAGCAGTATTTATGGAGCTGTGTTCTAGGTGCCGGGCTAATTACTGGAGATCCAGAGGTGAAAAGGACCCGATCTGGCCCCTCTGTTAGTAGAATCCTAGTGCGTCTCCACCAGCATTGCACACTGCCTCTTTTTTACCCTTGAGGAGCCTGAGGGCAGTGATATGACTTCTTGAGCTTCCCAGTACTCAAGCAGCAGGCTGAAGAAATAGACCCTACTTCGTAAACCGTTACTCAGAGAAGCCTTGCTTAATTCAGTAAGAGCAGTATACCAACCGGCTTCTGTGCCTGGAACTGTGTTGTGCACCGTGACCTTCTTTCTGCTTTTGTCGAGTGGTGGTGGGGAACAGGTGATCTTGGTGGGGAGTAGGGGGAATCAGGCTGTCCGAATTTAAGCCTTGGCTCTGACCTATAGCCTAGAGATTAAGAGCATGCACCCGGGAGCTGGGCTGCTTGGATTCAAATCCCCGCTCTGCATAAACCAATTATTTAACTTGGAGCCAGTTACCAAATTTTCTGTGCCTTGGTTTCTTTTCTTTTCTTTCTGTAAAACAGACTAGATACCTGTGTACCTTCCCCAAAGAGCTGTGGAGATGGAGTAAATACATATAAAGTGTTTGCAACAGTGCATGGCAAACAGCATGAATTAGATCAGGGTTGGTGGCTGTATTTTTGTTGTTGTTGTTGTTGTTATTTACAAGCTGCATGAAACTGGGTTTCCATTTTCTCTCTATAAAATGGAGATGCAATAACTGCTTCGAAGGCCATTGTGAGCATTTTAAAAATCTTTTTTATTTATCTATTTGAGAGAGAGAGAGAGAGAACACAGCACAAGCTGGGAAGAGGCAGAGGGAGAGGGAGAGGGAGAATCAGGCTCCCCGCAGAGCAGAGAGCCTGTCACAGGGCTCAGATCCCAGGACCCTGGGATCATGACCCAAGCTGAAGACAGATCCATTGTGAGAATTTATTTTTTATTTTATTTTATTTTTTTTATTATACTATGTTAGTCACCATCTAGTACGTCATTCGTTTTTGATAGTGTTCCATGATTCACTGTTTGCGTATAACGCCCAATGCTCCTTAATACCCACCACTGGGCCAACCCATCCCCCCACTCCCTTCCCCTCGAAAACCCTCAGTTTGTTTTTCCAAGTCCATACTCTCTCATGGTTCATTTCCACCTGTGATCCTCCCCCCACCTTCATTTTTCCCTTCCTTCTCCAAATGTCCTCCATGCTATTCCTTATGTTCCACAAATAAGAGAAACTATATGATAATTGACTTTCTGTGCTTGACTTGTGAGAATTTAAATGACACTCTGCTTGCCTATGGGGAATACCCAGTAGGGGAGCACTTCTGCTCAAGCCGGATCTTCCTGCCCTTGAGGTTATAGGGAATCATGAACTGGGTCCTCCACATCCCTCCAACTTATTGGCCAGTTGGGTCCTTTCTCAATATCAAGAGACTCTGGGGCAGTGGTTAAGAGCACAGACCGTGAGCTAAGACAGACTGGCCTAAGCCTCAAGCCCCCCACTCACTAACTCTGCCATCTTGGGCTGGGGGCTGACTCCCTCAGCTTCCCAGACGGTGGAGGCTGTGGTCGCTTTTCCCTGGGTGGTGGTGAAGGCTGGGAGAGGTGACATCCATAAACCACGGAGCAGGGTGTTTGGCACATAGTAAGCACTCAATAAATGGTAGCCTGTGTTATTATCACTCCCACTCTTTGCTGCTCCTACACCCCCAGGAAAGCATGGAACATTAGTAAATTTTAATTTGAAAATAAAAGAACACATTTTAAAACTGCCAAACAGATTTAAAATAATATTCATTAAACAAAATTAAAATATTCTATTAAAGCCAGACTTTGGGCTCAGACCAAATTTTTATAACCCAAGCTTAAAGGCCAAGGAGTCCCCCAGCCACAATGGGGACATTGTGATTGAACTTGAGACTTCAACGCTGCTATTGAGCGGTCTTTGAAATGCACGTTTCCCCGTTAAAATAAAAGGGAAGTCATGGGAAGAAAAAAAATGAGGTTCTTGCTCACCCCAACAAAACTTTTAATGAATTGAAAAAGAAAAACAAAAGATTTCTCATTTTTTTCTTCTGCTTCTTTATCCTGCCAAAGACGCATGGCCCCCTCCTAACCCCACCTTTGAATGGTACTCACTCAGAATGTTCCAGATCTGATATGCTCTACGTGCTGAGCTTGTCTAAATGCTGGTCTTCACCAGATTTTACAGATGATGGTGTATCGCTGACAGCTGGAGCGTGAGAGCCATCCTGCCAGGCTTCACATCCCATCTCTGTGGTGCCTGGCTGTGCCTCAGTTTCCCTATATGCTTAACGGAGACAAAATAGCTCCTGCGTCTGGCTGTGGTGAGTGCATCAAGACTCAGGTACACTTGTCCATGTTTAGCCTGGTGCTATTTTCTGGTCAATGAAACTGCCCCAGAATTTTGGGACTTTGAAGAATTAGAGAGTACAGATATACCTTCATCTGAGAGTTTTTTGTTTTTGTTTTTAAGATTTTATTTATTTACTTGGTAGAGAGAGAGAGAGAGAGCACAAGCAGGGGGAGCAGCAGGCAGAGACAGAGGGAGAAGCAGGCTTCCTGCTGAGGAGAGAGCCTGATGCAGGGCTCGATCCCAGGACCCTGGAATCATGACCTGAGCTGAAGGCAGATGCTCAGCTGAGGCACCCCAATCTGAGAGTTTTGAATGAAAACCATCTCAGTATGCAGGGAAGGAAATGGGAAAGGGAAGAAGTGGATTTTAAAATCTCCCACATGGGCGCCTGCGTGGCTCAGTGGGTTAAAGCCTCTGCCTTCGGCTCAGGTCATGGTCCTAGGGTCCTGGGATCAAGCCTTGCATCAGGCTCTCTGCTCAGCAGGGAGCCTGCTTCCCTTCCTCCCTCTCTGCCTGCCTCTCTGCCTACTTGTGACCTCTGTCTGTCAAATAAATAAATAAAATCTTTGGGGAAAAAAAAAATCCCCCACAGGAGTTTTGGTGTGTCTGACACTTTGACAAAGCTTGTTTAAGCCTCTCAAAGCAAAATCCCATGACACACCTATTTAACAAATAGGGAAACTGAGGCTTGAACCACTCCAGTGGCTGCTCAGTGAGATTCCATTCCAGGCACAGACCCCCACCTGCAGACCTGCTCGTGTGCACACTCAGGCAATCCAGAGACTTCTCCCTCGCTAGTTGGTTATTTGTGTCCGATTCCTACATTTCAGTAATAACCTTCATCCTCACGGAGCCTGAGTCTCTGTGGCTTTTGACCTGCCTTGCTATTGAGAATGAATGGATTCTTTCTTGAACAACAAAAAGAGAAAGTGATGGGCGTGAGCTGCGACATTCTTCTCTAGGGGACATTTTTGGAGAACCTCTGCACTTTCTTGCCAACCGAGGCGTGGGGGGGGGGTGACCTCGTCTTTGGACCTGGCCAGGCCCTTGGCTGTGATATGGGGCCACGACGCAGGTTGTCAGAGGCTGGGGGGCTGTTGAAGAGGGTGTGGGATGGACTCCCCTCTCCGTCACCCACCTGCTGTGTGACGTAGGGCAGGAGACTCACGTCCTCTGAGCCCCAGACTCTTCACCCGATTATGGCGCACGTGCTGTCCATATCAGATTTGTTACACAGCCTCGGGCAGCCGTGGGTGGGACACACTGTGCAGTTCTGAGAACAGTGTTCTTAGATGTTATGGAATTGTACTATCTGCCCCCCTCCCCGAAGTACACCAAAAACCAAGCGAAAGTGAAGGCAGCTCACCCCTGGGAATACTCCTGACTGTTCAGGTAGCTACTGTCTTGGGATTTTACACATTTGGGAAGAATCTATAATCCTCCGAAGGGCAGTCTTCCTTTTAATGGGGTGTTTGTACCCTTTCCACATTAACTTGAAACATGCACGGAACTTTTTTCTTTCTTCGGAGTTCTGTCTGTATTTTATTATGCATTTGGAAAAGATGTAACAAGCTTCTCAAACCAATGGTTTCACAAGTTTTTATGGCTTAAGAGAAAAAAGGTTTAAAACTCAAGTTCATCAGGTAATTACTAGCATAAGTGGCACAAAGGACTGGCAGAATTCCTAAGTGACGTTTAAGAAACACCAAATCGAATGTGTGAAGTACTGCCATTCGCAGAACCTTCCACTAGTCAGAATTATAGTTCTGCACTCTGTTCTCAGGGGGAATAAGATGAAACTAATGAGATCTCTCAAGGATGTTGTTAAAGTCAACTCAGGGCACCTTGAGGTCTGGCCTCATTTAGTCTGTGTTATAGATCTTCAAAAGAAGAATGACTCGCCTTTCAATGAATATCATTTTAATAAAAATGACTTCTGAGTGCCTACTCCATGCTGGGACCTGTTCTGAATGAGTATAGGTATCAACTCATTTATTCCTTACAACAGTTCTATGAAGGAAGTGCCATAATGATTTCCATTTTAGATGAGGAAAGTAAGGCACAGAGAGGTTAAGTGAGTTGTTCAAGGTCACACAGCAGGTAAGAAGCAGAGCCAGACTTTTGATGCAGGAATGTGGTTCTAGAGGTCATCTTCGTAACTCCTGCACTCCCCTGCCTCTTTAACTACCATAAAAAGACTCAAACTTACCTTCCTTTTGATCTTACTTAACTGGACAATTTATTACTTCTGGACAGGCATGAGAGAGAAGCAAAGGGCATGTGAAACTTAGCTATAATTTTTTTTCTTTTTTTTGCGTATGCTGTGGCTTCAGGTGCAGCATAACACACCTGAGCTGGACTGTCAAGGTTCGAGTCCAGAGTCTACTCCTTACTAGCCTCATGACCTTGGGTTTACATAACTTCTGGTCAGTTTCCTCATTCTTTTTTTTTTTTTTATTTACTTGACAGAGAGAGATCACAAGTAGGCAGGGAGGCAGGCAGAGAGAGGGGGGAAGCAGGCTTCCTGCTGAGCAGAGAGCACCATGCGGGGCTCTATCCCAGGACCCTGGGATCATGACCTGAGCTGAAGGCAGAGGCTTTAACCCACTGAGCCACCCAGGCGCCCCTGTTTCCTCATTCTTTTGTTTTTTGTGTTTTTTTTAAAGATTTATTTACTTGTCAGAGAGAGAGAGAGCGCGAGAGAGCGAGCACAGGCATACACAGAGGGAGAAGCAGGCTCCCTGCCGAGCAAGGAGCCCGATGTGGGACTCGATCCAATGACGCTGGGATCATGACCTGAGCTGAAGGCAGTCGCTTAACCAACTGAGCCACCCAGGCGTCCCTGTTTCCTCATTCTTGAAGGGAGTCCACATCCTAAGAGTTAACAGCGCTCACCTGCGGAGAGAACCCGAGACACAGCCCGTGATGGTTAAATGCTGTTGGTTACCTGTCGAGGGGCAAGGCACTCTAGACATCGAGTCTCCCCGTGGGGCACAAGCCATTTGGTATGGCCCGGAGTGGGAGACAACGGGAGGGTGCCCGGAATGAGAGGCTCGAGCTGGCAAGTGGCTCAGGTTTTTTCCAGATGACTTCGGATGGAGCCAGGGACACTGGCTTTCCTCATCCCCACGTGAGAAGCTGCCAGGACAAGTCCTCCTCGGGCAGCCTGGCAGGCAGAGCCGTCTGGGATTAGAGTGTGCACGGATGAGAAAACTGTCCGAGGCCGAGCGGAGACCCCGGTCCGTGCCAACTCCAACGCCAGCATAGGCCCTTGCTTTGGGATCTTCATTTTTCTTCTTGTCCTCTTTCTTCTCCGGGGGACAATGCCTTTTGCTCCAGAAGGGTCTGTGTGGTCTTCAGTGACCAGGTGGGCAGACTTCGTGGGTTTGGCTCCTTTCCCTTTCCTCCTCCACCTTACCCACTCCCCCCACCTCTGTCTCTCCCTTTACTCCTGAATATGGAAAACGGAACTTCTTCGTTCATTTGTTCATTCCAGAATACGTAGAGAGCACCAGCTGTGTACCAGGAACTACTCTGGACACGGGGAATACGGTAGAGAACAAAAACAATCAAAGTCTACTTACTCCCTCCCGGAGTTGCCCTGACGTGGAGAAAGACCAAAAACAAACCCCCAGATATGTAAAGTACACAGAATGTCAGACGGTGAGACATCTGTGGGGAAACATCAAGAGAAGGTGATCAGAAGGTGCCCCAGGGTGGGAGTGGGGGCCTCCCTGAGCAGGCAGCCTCTGAGCCCAGCACCGAAGAACTGAGGGAGCCCAGCTGTCATGGAGGAACATTCTAGAGAGAAAACATGGCAAGCGCAAAGCCTTGAGATGGGAGCTGCCTGGGGGCCAGCGTGGCTGGCCAGTGAGTGAGGGGTTGAGGCACATGAGGTCACGGTGGAGGGACCCCATTGGGTCAGGCCCTGCTCACAATCCAGCAGCCGTTCTCTCTCAATCAGGCTGGTCCACAAGCAAAGTTAGTAACACTTTTGAATGATTTAAAAAAAATACACAGGACCTAGGGGCCCCCCAGATGGCTCCGTCGGTTAAGCATCTGCCTTTCGGCTCAGGTCGTGATCCCGGGGTCCTGGGATCGAGCCGCATGCTAGACTCCACACTTAGCGGGGTGTGTGCTCATCCCTTCCCCTCTGCCGCTCCCCCTGCTCGTGCTCTCTCTCTCTCTCAAACAAAGTCTAAAAACAAAAATACACGGGACCTACATCTGAAACCACTAAGTGGCCACACAGGTAATGAAGTTAATGAAATGGGCATGGTAACTAGCTGGGCGGAGTGCGGGCTCTCTGTTCCCAGGTGTTCTGATCTTTCAGAAGACAATGAAATCGGGATTTTCGGAGACATGCCCCGAGTTTTAACCCTAACCCTAACCCTAACCCACAGAACACACAGACAGGCTGTCAGTCCGTGACTGCCCTCCCAAGCACCACGCTAGACCTTGGGAATCTCCTTTCCGTGAAAAGCCACGAAGGCTTTATCTTGCTGTCTCTTTTCTTTTTACCAATTCCTGACCAGAAGGATGCCAAGAGATGCTAAAAGCTGCTTCCAGGAAAAAGTAGGACTTGAATCTCGTGGGAACGGGGATGAGGGGGCTGAGACTTCTTCCAAGGAGCAATCTGCCTGCTTCATTTTTATGTTTTTCTCAGGACGTTTTCCTGCTCATCCCTCATTGTGGGTAATGACAACGTGGTCCAAATCTGTCCTCCTTCAGGTTTTCATTAGTTTCCTGATGATTATTATTTTGTCATCTGGGGTTGATTTAGGAGTGGTGAAATGTTTGCAGGTTTCATAATGCTTGTCAGCCACTGTTTAGAATGGCAAAGGATTTCTTGTGTTGCTCACATTGCAGGGGCGGGAGTGGTAGTTTCCAATGGCTACAGACATGAAAGAGGGAAAGGGGGAGAGCCCTGAAGGAGGGCCACATCAGGGGATTGGAAGTTAAGTCAGTAAGTTGGGGCAGCAGGAGGGGGAGGGGAGAGCTGTCAGTGCTTTAAAGACCTAACTTGCCAAGACCTAATGTGCCCACCGCTGAATTCATAGTGTCCCTTTTCCACCCCAAAGCTGGAGTTAGGCAAAAATTGGGCTAAGGGGGCCCACATGGCTGTTGAGATTGTTCCGGATGGAAATAACAGAAAATATCCGGGTTGGCTTAGGTAAAAGAAAATTGATTGACTTGGAGAAATGAGAAGTTCTGGGGAGTGCTGGTTTCAGGTATGGCTGGATCAAGAACTCAAATATAGGTGATGTGCCCATCCCTTACTGGATATCTGTGTCTGGGAAGATTCTGTACTCTGCCATGTGTCACCTCTGGATGTAGGGATGGAGTGCAAGAAAGATAGGCTCCCAAAGTGAAGTCAGCAACATTTGCTGGAAGGGGAAGGTGGACCGGTTCCTTGTGGACCCCACAACTGGTTTATAATGCATGTCTACACATGCCCTGTCCACTCCTCGTGGACTACAGCACTGTTTGTGAAATTTGTCATTTTTCCAGGCATTATGCTATGTATACCCTTTACGTATGTCCTCTCCTTTTCTCTTCAAATACTCCTATAAGGTTGGTACTTTTAAGACACACTGCAGTTCTGCCTCCCATATGCTCTTTCCTACAAGCCTAGAGGACTATCTTTTATTTCATGTAAAAGGTGTTCAGGGGAGGGTCATCTTTTTTCGTAGCGTCTTGTACTAAATTAGCACTCACTATCTGGGAGGCTCCAGCCCAGCCTGGGAGATGGTCTGGACTTGGGAGGAAAAGTTAGAATGGAATCGGTGTTCCTTGGAATGGAAGGAGTGATCCTTGCTGTGCTGTGCTCACCTTCTCCGGCCTCTGGCCATCAGCCCGCGGTTCCGTTCCTTCTCTGACCTTTGCCCTCCGTCACGGCACCCGCTGGATTTCTTCATGTTCCATCCAGTGGCACCGCAGTAAAGTCCAAGACAGCACAGAGATCGCAAGCCGGCAGCCAAGATGCGTTTTGTTTGGTCTGCAGAATATTTAAAATAGAAAATAGAGCCAACATCTGAAAATTTGGACATTTCACACAAGAAGACAGATTTCTGGCTTCCATTAAAAAAATCAGAAGATCTGTTAACGTTCTGCCCACATTCCCACATTACTTCAGTGGACTGGAGCTGGGAAACCTTTTTTAGGTGGACGAGTCTTAGCTCACCATGGTCCCCGCCCTGCCCTATTGTCTCCCCAACACGGGGGGGGGGGGGGGGGCTCAGTGTGAGTTGCCGTCGACCTGACCTTGGGGATGGTGCTGTTGGCTGCCCTATGGTCTATGTAAGAGAGAAAGGAAATCTCTCCTGTAGTCAGGTCTCCATCAAAACTCCGAAAATGAAGCATAAACCTGGTGGGTCACTAGTACGAACAAAATGGGAGGAAAGCATGTGTCTTTGTGTAAGTCAGGTCTCCTCAACCCCAGCACTAGTAACATGTGGGGTTGGACAATTCTTTGTGGACGACATCTGTCCTGTGCATCCTGAGGTGGCATTTCACGTGTCCACATAGGGGCCAGTCCCCCTTTCAGGAGTAAATAGTTCCCCGACGCCGGGCACCCGTCACTGGTTTGGTACGAGGCATTACTGTAAGGGAGAAACGCTGTTCTTGCTCTCCATGGTGCCCCAGCAGGCCTGCCTAGGCTTGGCAGTAAAGGTTATGAGTTGGCTGATTTTGGTTTAATCATAGGTAGACTTGCCAACCATTGAGGCCATTTATGACTGCCTGTCTAAGGGGCATTAGAGAAGGAATTCAGCACTGGACGAGAGGCCGAACCGTCTTCAAAAGTCTTTGGAGACCCTTTTTGCTGAGAGGGCCCACGGCAGATGCCACTTTCAATATTCTCCCGAACACTAGGGTCTGTTGGGGAGTGTGGGCAGCAGTCAAGGCTTGGTGAAGAGTAGGGGGTAGGGAAGAAGGACCAGAGGACCTTGGATGTCTCCTCCAGCTCCGGTTCTGAGCTGTGCTCAGAGAGGGCACTGTCGCAAGGCCGGTCCAGCATGTCGCCTACTGTAACTTGCTCCTAGGGGTGGTCTGCGGTAGAAACCCAAGGGGGCCCTGAATGTCCAGAGCGGGAGATCAGTCCCCTGAGCTGGCGCTGTGTGCAATGTGGTGTTTTCTCCTGGGCGTTTTGCCTGTGCCTCGGATCCTATCAAGGGTCTGAAACACTGTCCCTGCTTAGGTCTTGCATCGTGACAACAATGGGTAGCAGGCAACCATCCAGCACACTTTTACTGAATGCCCACTGTGAGGCAGCCACTGTTCCAGGCACTTAGCAAGCCACTGAGAGCAAAACCCACCAGGTTCTTGCCCTCGTGGAGCTTATAATTTCAGGGATGGCAAAGGACAGTGGACAAGAACACAGCCAAGAACACAAATGTTTGTGTGTGTGTGTGTGTGTATATATATATATATATATATGTGTGTGTGTGTGTGTGTATATATATACACACACACACACATACACTGTGTGTGTGTGTGTGTGTGTTACAGGAAATGCTGAGTGCTATGGAGAAAAACAGAGCAGGGAAAGGAAAAGGGAGTGGTGGGGTGCAGCAGGGAAGAATGGTGTTTTTCATCTAATTTTAATTTAAAATAGAATGGTCACTGCAGTGACAGGCCAGTCCTCTGGCTCTCTGGAAACAAAAGGCCCTGATTTGTAACATTTGCCACTTCCCATGGGGTGAAGACTCCCCCTGTGGTCGATTTCGAGCTGGGCTTTCTGCTCCCCCAGTTCCTGCAAATCTAGGGCGGGGAAGGCAGAGACCTGAGTGGCCCCCGGTTGGGGAGCCAGGAAAGCCAGGAAGCCACTGTCCCTGCAGCAGAGGGAAGGGAGGGGGCCGGGAGCCGTGGTACAGGCCATTTCGGAGATTCGGGGCATTTTAGGCCACCCCTGCCTTTGTGGCCTCCACTCTGAGTGAGGGCAAGGTGGGACCCCCCCGAGGGCGCTAAGCAGAGGAGGGACGGAACCTGGCTTAGAGCAGCATCCCTCTGGCTGGTGTGAGAAGAGGCTATGAAGGATTGGGAGGCTGTGGAGGCAAGAGGTTCTGGTGACTTGGTTGGGGGACACCATCAGGAACGGGGCAGGGGAGGAAAGGAGAGACAGCAGGTGGGTAGCAGGGCTCGGGATGTATTTGGAAGGTAGAGCCAGTAGGATTTGCTGACGGAATGGATCTGGGAAGGGACAAGAGTCCAGGGTGACTCTGGGGTTTGGGGCCCAAGCCCCAGAGGACGGAGGCTGCTGTTTCTCGGGGCGGGGATGGGCAGTTGGGGAAGCAGCTTGGGAAGGAAGGTTGGGAGCACCTTCCATCAACCCGGCCTTGAGCAAGTGCTTAAAGCCACACCGTCCCCTTCCATCATCAGAAGGGGGTCCTTTTAGTCTCCTGCCTTAGAGAAATTGTGGCAGCCACTTGAGAAGGAATGTGCCCGAAATGGCCCTGCTGGAACGTGGCCAGGCCAGATGTCCCAGCCCTCCACCGCCCTGGGTCCCACCGCGTTTTCTCGGCTCGCCCCTATCTCCTCTTTGTTTTGAGGAAAGGAAAGAGGCAGAGAAAATTTACATAGGACTCCCCCACCCCACCCCGAGGAGCTGAGTCCCTCTCCCTTGTTTGGAAAGAGCTCTCCAGGGGTTTCTGCAGGCGTGGGCTGGCTCTGCACAGTAGATCCTTTGCCAGCCCCTTGCCATGACAAATTCATTAGAGTCACCCCATGAAGATCAATATTTCATGGCAGAACCCACACTTTTTAAAATATTTTCATTCAATTTATCTAAACTTAAAAAAAAACACACACATTTCATCCCCATGTTTGTTGCAGCATGATTTTATAATAGCTAAGATTTAGAGACAACCTGTGTCCACTGATAGACGGATGGATAAAGAAATTGTGGTTATATGTTTACAACCGAACATTATTCAGCCATGAAAAAGAATGAAATCTTGCCATGTGTAACAACATGCGTGGACATCGAGGGCATTAGGCTAAAGTGAAATAAGTCAGATAGGGAAAGACAAATACCATATGATCTCTTATCTGTGGAATCTTTAAAAAACAAAATTAAGTAGTCAGTAGCTTCGAAGACTTAGATTTTGTGCAGACATAGGCTTAAATCCAGACTCCAGCACTTAATAGCTTGGCTGCCCAAGCCTCAGTTTCTTCATCTGTGGAATGGGTGTGTTGAGAGTTGAGAGTTGCTTGGGATGAAATGAGATAATGCATTTAAGGCATTGAGTACTGTGCGTGGCAGAGTTGACACCAATTGGGGGAGCGTGGATATCAAGACCATTTGAGAGAGGGAATTAGAAAGGCAGGTTTAATTTTTAGACAAAGGCTGGCTTACCTTGGAAGCTGGGGTGGGCACAAGGGACTGTGAAGCTCATAGTGCCTGAGAGCTTTGTGGTTTGGCCTTTTCTTTTCTTATTTGGGCGGAGTAGGTCATGGAGGTAGGAGGCCTCTCTCTGTGCTTCTGCTCTGCTCACCAGGCAGCCGGTCCCGGGACACTTACTTGCTCTCTGGGCTCCTGGAGGAGCTGACCTCAGCCCGTCTCCTGCCTTGCGTTGTCATTTGTCGAAAGCAGAACAGCATGTTCTCTCGACAAGCAAATCCCCAGATGTGAGCCCATCCGGGGCTGCCACGTTTTTCCTGATGGAATTCCTGACTCGGTGTGTTGTGTTTTTTTAAAAACACGCCCACTGCCTCCAAAAACCTCAGCCGGGGAAGAGAAACATTTCTCGTTGAATTACTGCTTTTTTGAAATGGTGTCAAATTATGCCCCACTTTCATGGTCCAGATACGCCACTCTTTCCACTTACTGCTTTTACAGAGAAGGCTGCTAGATGGCAGAGCGTGGACAGAGTGTAGGCCAGCCCTGGCATGCTACAGATGGGAAAACCGAGGCTCTGAGAGGCCAAGGCAGTGGGTGGCACGGGGCACTAAGTCAGTCTCAGAGCCTTGGCCAGACCCAGATCTCTGGATTCCTAGCCGGTTTTCTTCTTCCTTCATCAGAGGTCACAAACGAGCAGCCTTGTGGCCACCTCTACCCCCCAGATGTGCTTTCTTTGGCCTAGGACTGTTTTAACTTGAATGGGTTGCCAGCGCTTAAAAATCAGGCGAGTCCGTATAAGAGCCCCGATTTCTGGCTTCTCTTGGACCATGGGGAGATCTGCATTCCTCCGTGGTGACAGTGGAGGATCTCCGTTTGCCACAGGTCCCACCCCTCCCTCTAGCATCCCTGGACACTGGGGCCGAATGTCACTTGCCATCGTGGCGTTTCCGTTCCTGGGTCTCTTCTGGGGGAATGAAGAGGAAAACAACATGTCTCTTGAACTTGTGTCATTATCAGAAACAAAGAACCAAAAGTCAATTGAAGTGGCTACTTGTTTAAAAGCAAACGGTACAGAGCATTACTTATTTAGTTTTTTGTGGCAGGGAAGAAAATGTCTATGAATTTAATATGCAAATAATACATCAGTGTCGAAAATCGCCAGCCTCCTCCACTCATTGACGCCGCCTTCCCCTCTCTGCCAGCATTGCATCTGTGTCCCTGGCATCCCAGGGCCACAAGTCCCACTTATTTTTTCTTAAGGCAGAATTAAACTTCTCTGACCTAAATCTGCCCCACTTCTCTGAAACCTAAAATACCATTAAACCGAGTTCAGAAATTCAAAAAAGTTAAAATCCTTAATTGCTCAAAAAGGGTGTGTGTGAGAGTGTGTACATGCCCGTACATGTGTGTGCGTGCACGGTCACGTATGTGATGTGTTGATTTAGGAAGGCGGACGGAGTTGGATGGAAGTGTTTTTTCCCCTGGCTCTGGGACCGGCATTTCTGGACTTCACTGTAAATTTAAGCCAGGGTGTGAAGCCAACTGTTTTTCACTCTTCTTTAATGGTATATCAGTGAGCAAGGCTAAGGTTGGATTCAGATTGCCTTGCCTTCATTAGGGGGCATACTGGGGGGGGGTTCATGGAAAGAAGAGTGGGGGATACCAAGTTTTCAAAAGGATCGTCACTTTCTTTCTAGGACGGTTGACCAAGAGAAGAGGCGCTGGCACTTTCGGAATGCCGGCCGTGTGCCAGGCATCCATGCGAGGATTGTCTTTCCATTTTCCAAAGTGAGCTCTGGAACTTTTTTTTCTTTTTTTTAATATCGATGTGTTAATTTTTGTGCGTGTTAGGACAAAATATAGAGAGATGACTTAGAAATTACCTGAATGAGCTGTATTTCTTAGAATGAGGTTCAGTTCATCTAAGGGGGGAAAAGAATCCATTTAAAGAAAAATATGTAAATGGTACAGGTGGTTTGTGGGTTTAACAGATCATGAACGATGTGATCGTCACAGCACTCGGGAGCGGTCAGGTAGCCAGCCCACCCCTATTTTTGTAAACCTTCCTAACGCCTTGTACTTCCTCAAAGCACTTAAACTTGTCATTAAACACTTAATTGTGTAATGGCTTGCACAGATCTCTCTGACCCCTTTAAAGTGGGCAGGGCCTGGCATTTCATTGCTGTGTTCCCAGCACCCAGCAGAGTGCTGGGCACACAGCAGGCGCTCAAGAAAGAACAGTACCAGGACGCCTGGGTGGCTCAGTTGGTTAAGCGGCTGCCTTCAGCTCAGGTCATGATCCCAGCGTCCTGGGATCGAGTCCCACATCGGGCTCCTTGCTCGGCAGGGAGCCTGCTTCTCCCTCTGCCTCTGCCTGCCACTCTGCCTGCCTGTGCTCGCCCTCTCTCCCTCTCTCTCTCTCTCTCTGACAAATAAATAAAATCTTTAAAAAAAAAAAAAAAGAAAAAACAGTACCCAGACTCCTGCAAAGTCGGAATTGCTGTCCCCATTTTATGGATGAGGAAACCGAGGTGCAGAGGGACTGAGTGGTTCACTTAACATACCGAGACTAGGCTATGGCAGCATCGGGATTTGAACTCATGACTCTTGGGCTGCACGAAGCCTGGGAACTTTTGGTCAAACAGCTACACAGAGGACTCGGACTGGGACGGCTGACCCGTAGCAAAATGAGGGAAATGAGGTGCATGCAGAGAATTTCATGAAGCTAGACTGGTTCAATTTAAAGAATGGTTTGTTATTTTAATTTTCTTTCCATTGAGGGTGCTGATGGTTTTTTTTCATTTGTTTTTGACTGCAAAATTTCTCGTTTGTTGTTTTTAAACACTTTACTTGACAAATCCAGATAGCAGCCCCTTTCTGTTGGGATCCCCCAGGTTTTTCTGGTTTTCGAGAGATTTTTCTAGTTGGTGGTATCGCAGAGTCTGAAAGTCCTCAAACTCCAGTCTCCTCTTGTGATGTAAATAGGTCAGTCATGAAACCCCTGGCCCCAGCCTCTGACTTCCCCCAGCTTCAAGTCATCGGTTTCCCCTTCTGGCAGTGGAGAGCAGGTATGTCTCCCTCCCTCCCAGCCCCAGTGACACAAAGACAGAACCCAGGGCAATGTCTCCAGGACTAGCCCTTTGACCTCTCCAGGGGGGTGGAGCCTGCCCTTGCATGTGTCCAAGGAGGCACGACCTGCCATCCCTCTGGGAGAAACAGGAGCTGCCTGGATGCCTGGATGGGCTCTGCTCACCAATTTTGGCTTTGGCACAAGACACATTTCCTTTTCTAGATCAATCCAGACCCTCTCCTCTAGAGGTTACTTCTAACTACCTGCCCAGCAAGGTTTGAAAGTCTGTCCCTGTTGGCCTCCAGTCACTTCTTCCCAGCCTGAAAGCTGGCCAGCTCTCCATACCCTGCCAGGACATCTAGCTGTAGCCCAGCCTGGGTCAGCTTTTAACTGGGGAGCCTCTGGGGTGGGGAGGCTGTGCCAGCAGCTGTGGGGACCTGGGGACCGAAATACCCTGGTCCTCCCCTCAAAGAGCTCGGAGACGAGTAGGTGAGACAAGGGAGGCCCAGATGTCTAGTTTAGCATTTGAGGTTCTGTGTGGAGAGCTGGAGAATGACCTCTCTTTTTTTTTTCTTTTTAAGATTTTATTTATTTGAGAGAGGGAGAGAGAGAGAGAGAGAGAGAGAGAGAGAATGAGCGGGGCAGGGAAGGGGGAAAAAGAAGAGAGAGGAACAGAGGGAAGAGGGAGGAGGGAGGAGCAGACTCCCCACTGAGCCGGGAGCCCTACCTGGGGCTCAATCCCAGGACCCAGAAACTTCGACCTGAGCTGAAGGCAGACGTTTAAGTGCTTAACCGACTGAGCCACCCAGGCGCCCCTGGAGAATGACCTCTTATGCCTGCACCATAATTCACAGCTTACAAAGCATATCCGTGACTTACTCTGTCTCATTTCCATGTTTCTTCCTCTGCACTGGATGATGCCTGGCACCCCATCTTCCTTTCTTTCCCTTCCTTTCTGGTTCCCGCGGCATTCTCAGGCCAATCACCTTACTCCCCATTTCCAGGTGTAGACCTGTGTGCCCTGGTGTGGACCTGCATGTCCACAGCATTTGATCCCTCTGCCCTTCGGGATTGTTCAGGCACAGGTATGAGTTGAGTCGGTCCCCATCCTGGGCACTTGGCTCTGGTTGGCTTAGCTGAGGGACTGTGGCCTTCCTGCTGGGAGGCCCCTGGGATTAAACCCAAAGCACCATCTGGAGGCACACGCTTCCCGATGACATCACTAGAGCATCTGGACCCAGCTCTTCCTAAAGCTGGGTTAGAGAATGCCGTCTATACCAGGGGTTATTTGATTATTTTTCATTTACTTAAAAAAGTTTGAATGGACCTTTCTCCCCTAGCTGCAGACTAATACAGTTGGCTCCATTTACCCGTTGCCCTGCTTCCTCTAATCATAATAAAACTCCATTTCATTTTTAAAAGCTCTCTTGAAAGCCTTTTCATAGCAATTGGACTCATTTCTCCGCAACAGTGCTGGCCTAATTTTGTCGATAAGGGATCTCAGGCACAGAAGGGGAGGGAAGAAACTTAGCTTCCCCCTCCCTCTTTGGGGGGCACCCTTGCCAACTTTCAGTTTGGGGAAAAACAGTTTTTGATAACTAGGGCACCTGTACCCCAGGGGAGGGGAGAGCAAGGGGATTTAGTGAACAACCCAAGCCAGGTTCTGGGGACCCCCGACTCCATCATAGAGCTGCAGTTTGGGTAATACTAGTAGTAATTTTAGATGCTTAGGAAAGTTCTGGATGGTGGGAGAGGAAAGAGTGAGCTGCCGTTACCCGCGGGGAGTGGAACGGGGAAGGAGGGCGACTTTTATTTTTCACTTTGTATATTTTGCTGCACATTCGGAAAACTTAGTAGGGACGTGGCTTGTTTTATATTCAAATAAACAGGGAATTTTGCAATGTAACAGTAGCTGGCTTTCATCTGGGAAAATCAGAGCATCAAACAGTGAATTACAAATCAAACATGAGGGGCGCCTGGGGGGCTCAGTCGGTTGAGCGGTTGCCTTCAGCTCAGGTCATGATCTCAGGGTCCTGGGATTGAGTCCCACATCGGGGCTCCCTGCTCAGTTGGGGAGTCCGCTTCTCCCTCTCCCTCTGCCCCTCCCGCCTCCCGTGCTGGCTCACTCTCTCAAATAAAAAAAATAAATCTTAAAAAAAAAAAGGAACAAATGAAAAAACACGAATCCATGAGTGTATACCAGTTACAAACAGATAAGTCAGTAAACAGGGGAGAGGGAGGTTTCCTGTCCACAGTGGAGTGACAAGGGCCAGCTGGAAATGTGGCGAAGTGCCAGTTTAGACATACCTCAGGGTCCAGTGTTTCCGGTAAAGATGGATCCAGTAGGGAATCATCTGTGGGCACTCAGTCTGGGGTGAGGGTTGTTGACAAGGGGTAGAATATCTGCATGCTCGTGAAAGCTCTCCCCACAGATGGCTTATTGATTTCAAGGGGAGGATCGTTCACTGTGTTGTGGAGAAATCAGCCCATTGACCGGGTGTTCATCATCAGCGTGATCAGGGAGGGGAGGCTGGATGTGATGCCGTGAGAGGCACACACCATCCCCTCGTAACATTCTGGCCAAGAACGCATAACCAGAACCTAATCATAAGGAAGCAACAGAAGAGCCCAGAATGCAGAACATTCTGGTTCCAAAAAGGCACCTGATTCTTCAAAATGCCAGTGTCGCAAAAGGCAGGGGCAGGCTGAGGAAGGATTCTAGATTAAAGGTGCCTAAAGAGATAGGACCGCTGACTACAGTGCTTAATTCTAAACTGCTCCCGGATGGGAGGGAAAAGTGCTATAAGGGACATCAGTAGTCTGGGGACAGATTCTAATACTGAGAGAACATCGGCATGGATTCCGTATCAGTGTTGAATTTGCTGACGTTGGTGATGGTCTTGTGATTCCATAAGAGAACATCCTTTCTTAGGGTATAGACCCTGAAGTATTTAGAAGTAAAGGGCACGATGTATGTAACTTACTCTGAAATGGTTCAGAAAAAAATAGATGGGTGCGTGTGTGTGTGTGTGTGTGTGTGTGTGTCTCAGAAAGAAATTGCAGTTGACAGATCACATGAGATGTGATGCTAACAGCAGGTACATCTGGGTAAAAGACACACACCTGTTCTTTTTACGAGTAAGTTTGAAATTATTTCCAAATGAAAAATTTTAAAATTACTACCAACAAAAGCAATCTATATCTGCCTGTCTGTCGGTCTATATGTCTATCCCTTTATCTATCTCATAATAAGGGTGGTACCTGGCATTTACGGAACAGTGAGACAAAGGCACGTTTTTATGTCATTTACTCCTCAGAGATCCCCAACATCTGGCATCTGAGTTAACGTGCTTCTCTTCACAGAAGACGAAGCAGAAGCTCGGGGAGGTGAAACTGCCCCCCAAACCCACAGCACATCTGTAGCAAAAGCCGTGTTCTCACGGCACCCTGTCTCTTATCCAGAACCCACACTGTTACCTACTCAACCGGTCTGTTTCCAAAGCCTAGGACACCTTCCAGGTGAGGGTGTTTCAATGTTATGCCAATAGAGTATTGGATAACGTGAAATCACACGGTGATTTTTTTTAAAAATCTCCTTTGCATTCCCTTTCAATTCTTTTAAATCCGCGAGAAAGTCTCAGATTGGTGCTTGGCGGTTATGAACATGGAACACTTGCTGGTTCTCACGGAAACGACAAGGTAGTCACTGGACAAGGCAGTAGGCTCTGGAGGGACCGAATATCTTACTTGTGGGTTCACCATATTTATTCTTCTAATTACCTGCTAGTTTGGGGTAGCATTTTATATTTGCGATTTCAAAAGTTTCCTTTTCAGGTATATTGATTTAAGTTTAAGTTTTAAAAACTGAGTCTGTTCAAAGAAAATATTAAGGAAGTGGCAGTGACACCGTGTCAGGGACATGAATATGACCAGAGTTTGGGGAAGACAAAGGTTTGAGCAGCTGCAGATGGAAACCTCTCTCAAGATCATGATGTTTTGGGATCAAGGTGACACTTTCCCATTGATGGTCCCTACTTTCTTAACACGATCATTTAGGAAGGCCCTCATTTGGGTCATTTTCATCATTCCCTTGTCCCTTCCTTCAAGGTTGTCCTGAGAATAACTGAGCCTTCTCCCTCTCACTGATATGTGACATTTCCATTATGTGTCCTGTCCCGAGTTTCCAGAACCTTGGAGGAATGAGGCATCAGAGTACTAGGCTAGAAATTCAGTGGTAAGTGGTATTAGCTCTAGGGTTTCTATACCAAAGTATCATCACCCTAGTGGATTAAACAAGAGAAACTTGTTCTCTCTGGAGGTGAGAAGCCGAAAAGCAAGGTGTCAGCAAGGCCATGCTCTCCTGAAGGTCTTATTTCCTCCCGGCTTCCGGTGGTGGTCGCCAGTCCTTGGCATTCCTTGGCTTGTAGCTGCAAACCTCCCATGTCTGCCTCTGTCATCACACGACCTTCTCCCTCCATGTCTTCACATGCCTGTCTTCTTAGGATACCAGTCATACTGAATGCAGGGCCCCCTCCTCCACTATAACCTCCTCTTAACTGATTACACTCTATTTCCAAATAAGGTCACATTCTGAGGTGCTGGGGGTTAGGACTTCAACAGGTCTTTTTGAGGGACATAATTCAATCCATAACAGAGGCTTATCCAAAAAAATTCAAGGAGTGGGAAAGAAAGAGCGATGGCTAGCCCCAGAAAAGCACATCCGCATGGCAGAAACACCATCTGTGAAATCAAAAGGTAAATGACAAGCTAGGGAGCATACTTGTGGTGCCTATCACAGAAGAGAAGCTGGTTTTCTCTAACATATAAAACAGAGTTCCTAGAAGTTGATCAGAAGACAATAACAATAATTTCGTAGACAAACAGATAAAAGATAGGAACAGGCAGTCCACAGAACAAGAAAGAGGGAAGATGTTCTGTCTCACTTAAAATGAGAGATATGCAATTAAAACCACACCCAGAGGATTGGCAACAGTTCCAGGTTGGTTAACATACTCTGCTGGCGAGACTGTGGAGAAGCAAGTGTTCTTGCTGGTCAGAGTGTGTGTCTGAATGGTCCTGCACCCAGCCTTTGACTTAGTGATCCCACTTTCACGAATCCATCTCGATTGTCCTTGTGCAAAGGAACATGTGCAAGTCTTTAGAGTGGCGTTATTTGTAACAGTGGAACTTTGGGAACACACCAGATGCTCAGATAGAGAACTGGCTCCATACGGTATGGTTTATTTGTGCAGTGGACTACCGTGCACTGTCAAGCAGAATGCAGATACTCTCTAGACACTAATTTGGTTAAAACCTCCAGAAAAATATGACAAGGGAGTTGTAGTGTATGTTACTTTTTGTTGAAAAAAAAAAAAAGTAGGAGTGGTGTGAATAAGAGTATATTTGCTTCTATTTACATAAAAAACTTGGAAAGGAGGGGCTCCTGGGTGGCTCAATCAGTTAAGCATCTGCCTTTGGCTAGGGTCATGATCCCAGGGTCATGGGATCAAGCCCCTAGTTGGGCTCTCTGCTCACTGGGGAGTCTGCTTCTTCCGCTCTGTGCTTGCTTTCTCTCTCTCTCACTCTTGCTCACACTTTCTCTTGGAAAGGAAGTCAATGAAAGTGTCTGAGGAGGGAGAATGGACTGGCAAAGAGACTTTCACTACATTCCTTTATCATTTTCATTTTTGGATCACATGGTTGTAGAACCTGTTTTGTTGGTTTTTTTAAAGATTTTTAAAATTTATTTATTTGACAGAGAGAGAGATCATAAGTACGCAGAGAGGCAGGCAGAGAGAGCGGGGGAGAAGCAGGCTCCCCGCTGAGCAGAGAGTCCAGTGTGGGACTCGATCCCAGGACCCTGAGATCATGACCTGAGCTGAAGGCAGAGGCTTAACCCACTGAGCCACCCTGTAGAACCTGTTTTAAAAAGTAATCCAAAATAAATGCAAGACCTCAGTAGGAGAAAGCTTACCACGTTTTGCTGCACATAATTGCTTTGCACATCCTGAGGTCTTTACTTTTACTCTGGGAGAGAGCGTGCGCCACGGGATAGTGGAGATGAGTAGGTAAGTGCAGATCATCTTGTGGCCCACAGTGGACAGATTAGCAGACTTGGGAGCCCGTGTCTTGGGCAAGGAAACAGGCCACCTTTACTTCAGTCATTTGCCTTTATGGTAGCCAAGAAGTGCCTCGGAGAGGTAGCCTCTTGCCCAGCTTGGCTGTCCAAAGGTGAGTTTGCCAACACATAAGATGGTCTGAAATTCAGCAAAGTGTGGGAGCAGAGCTGGTGCTATGCACTTGGGCTGGAAGCCACCAGAGCCTCTTGGCTCAGGCAGGAAGAAGTTACCCGGATGCTGGTGTGCAGGAGGTTTTGTGGAAGAACAGCAGCTCAGCAAATAGGGTGACATACGAGCCCCCACACCCCGTGATTTCCCACCACGGCGTGGACGGTAGCTGAGTGCCAATGGCTTCAGAGCTCAATTCCTGGCACACTCGGCCTCTCACTGATCGTGTGACCTCAGGGAAGTCACTTAACTCCTTAAATCCTAGGCTTTGTCATCTGTGAAATGGGTATGTTGATAGTCCCTCTCTCCTAGGGTTTGTGAAGATCAAATGAGGTAATGCAGTGACATATACACAGTAGGATTTCAAGCAAGAGAACACTTACAATTACTACAAATAATATTAACATATAATACTTATGTCACATTTGCTGTGCTGTGGGGACACTGTTCTGGGCCCTCCACATATATTTACTCCCTCCTATGACTCTGAAGTAGATATTTTCATTATCCTCATTTTACAAATGAGTAAACTGAGGCATAGAGATCATACAGCTCCGTAGTGGAGACGGTGGGACTGGGGCCCAGGCAGGCTAGCTCAGAGATCACTCTTTTTGGCTTCATCGTTCTGTTGAGTGAGTTCAGGGACGGGAGTTTAAAGGACAGAAAAATGGGAACCCAGAACTCTCAGCAGAAGTCTGGTGGGGCATAAGGCTCTGATTTTCTCCGTACTTCTCTGACCACTCTGTTTTTGCCAAACAAAAATGACGATGATGACAGCAGTAACATTGACCATTTACTGAGCACTGGCTAGGTGCCAAATACCATGAAGCGTGTCTTACACATTTCCTTTTATCCTCAGCTGAGCCCTCTGTCGTAAGTGCTGTTGTCCCCATTTTGTAGATGAGAAGACTGAGGTTCAGAGAGGTTCAGAGTCTTCGGCTGCCAATAAGGAGCAGAGATGGAGTTGGAAGCCAAGTCTCGTTGATTCCAGAGTCTGGATGGGTCACCACCCCCTGGTCTGTGC
This sequence comes from Mellivora capensis, assembly GCA_004024625.1. Classification (NCBI taxonomy): domain Eukaryota; kingdom Metazoa; phylum Chordata; class Mammalia; order Carnivora; family Mustelidae; genus Mellivora; species Mellivora capensis. The sequence goes on from PISX010021996.1 coordinate 28,904, forward strand.
CCTTGGGACGCTCTCTCCAGGTTGAGAGCTTTTCTTTGGGTGGCATCTGCCACATCACTGGGCACATACTATCACTAGTGCTTGGGGTGGTGATGTTACTTTTGGAAAATTGACCTCGGTCATGCTGGGGTCTCCCCTCCTCTGCCAGGTCAGGAGGCGGAGGGGAAGGGGGTCTTCCAGGCACGGCTTTGTGCAAGGGGTTCCAGAAGGTTGTGTGGCCTGGAAGTGGCTCCATGCCGATGTCAAGGGCCTCTACCTCCAAACTACAAGCAAATTCTTCCCTCCAACAAGAGCACATTGTGTTCTGGCCCTGCTCTCCCACCCGGACTCTACTTTAAATGCGGATCCTGCTGCCAACAGCTACTTTTAGCAAGGGCAGACTATCATAAGGAGAGAAACATACGAGAAAATAGCAAAATGGAGGCATTGTTCCTGAGGGCTTGGAACAGGCTCAGGGACCTGTGGGGTGGGAGAGGCCTGGAGACGTGCTCTGCCATCACAAATAAGTCGTACAAAAAATAATAATAATAATAAAGTCACTTAAAGTGTTTCCTTAAAGCTGGCAGGAAGGGAGGGCTGGCAGAGCTCACTCTCCAAGGGTCAGGAACCCATAGTCCCGGGCACCCTTATCTGAAGGAGCAGGGAGATGTTTGGAGAAGAGAATCACATGTGGGGGCTAGAAGGAGGACAGTGAGATTGGTGGAGTGATTGTTACGAAAGGAGGGCAGAATAAGTGTGTGGCTTGAGAGAAGAGGCCCTTTTTTGAGGAAATCAGAGTTCTCAGGAATGAGCTAGGACCATATGAGTAAAGGACGCAAGGACGGTTCCAACTAGTCAGAGCTTCTCATGCTGCAAGGAGATTGCTTCATACAGTAGTGAGTGGACCGTCCCTAGAAACATTCAAGCAGACCCAGGGTGATGTTCCAGGGATGCCATCATTAAGCTAGGACGCAGGACTTGAGCAGAGACAAACACTGGGTCATGTGCCAGGCCAAAGAGGCTTGAGTGGTTTTAAGGTTTGAGAGGTTTTAATCCAGAAAGTGAAATTGATGTTTATTTAAAGGACTGTCCTTTGAGACTGTGCCCTTCCTATATTTGGGTGTTCCAATGTCCATTATAAAATTACCCATCTGTGAAGTATAAAAGTCTGCAAATATCAGGATTAGGCAATATCCAAGTCTTTCCCACTGCTAAGATTCTGTGATTCTAGGAAATATGCTTCTGATTTGGGTGAAACAGGATAGGGCAACGAGTGTAAAATCTAGCCTAAAACTGATACGTCAAGAAATGGCCGTGTCAGCATATTATTGAGAGATGTGGAGCTCGTTACCAGAAAGAACAGCTGAGAAAGTTGACAGCGGCTCGCCCCAGAGTCTGAGGCTGGAGGTGAGATTTCTCTTAAGTATCAATCTTGTACTATTATGTGAATTTCAGAGTGACATGCGTGCATTATGTGATCTTAAATCAAAATAATGCACCTTAGAAATAAAAGACAAATGATAACAGCTGCCATTGGATTTTGTGCTAAGAGCTTGCTTGCTATTTTTGTACTTAGTCCCATCTTAGAGATGAGGAGACAGGCTCAGGGGAGGTGACTCGTTTCGCTCTACAGCAAGGGGGTCTGTCCTGTGTTTTGACTTGAGAACCCAAGTCAGACTCATACACACGATGCTTCTCAGTTTGGCCTTGATGGGGGAAAGGCAGAGTGAGAGACAGCGGACTGTCTTGAAGAGTCTGTCCCACACCAGGCCCCGGGCGAGGAGCCTTACCTAAATATCACACCATCTAGTCCTCTCCGTGACCCTGAGAAATAATAGTGTTCACTGCGGGGTTTCTCAGCCTCGCACTGCTGATGTCGGAGGTCAGATAATTCCCCGTCATGTGGGGGCTGAGCCCTGTAGAATGTTCAACAGCACCCCTGGCCTCTGTCTGCTAGGTGCCAAAAGCATCCCCCACACTCCCCAAGCCATGACGGCCAAAGATGTTTCCAGACATTGTTAGATGCCCCCAGAGAGGCAAGACCACCTCCAACTGAGGACCACTGGCCTTCTGTGACTGGGCATGTCCTATATATTGTCTTTTCTTTTTTTTAAGATTTTATTTATTTATTTGAGAGAGAGAGAGAGAGAGAGAGAGAAAAGGCACAGAGGTAGAAGGAGAAGCAGGCTCCCCACTGAGCAGAGAGCCAGCCAGACACCAGGCTTGATCCCAGGACCCTAAGATCGTAACCTGACCAAAGGCAGATGCTTAACGGACGAAGCCATCCAAGCACCCCTTATCTATTGTTCTTGATCACCTTGCCATCATGACGTCCATTTTATAGACAAGAGTACTGAGGCCGGCAGGAGAGGAGAGATCCACCTGGGGTCACACAGTTGTCAGCAGCAGAGCTGAGCGTCCGGCCAAGTCTTTTCAACACTGAACTTACAAAACCAGCTGATGAAAATCTGGGCCCAGACTCAACTCCTGGTGGACCCCCAGGCTGGCACTAAAATGCGGATCGAATCTTTTCTTTTTTTAACAGCTGTGTCTTAGAGCGGGTGCTGGTGTTTCATTAAGTTATTTATTTATTTATTTAGTGGACATTTTATTTTATTTTATTTTTTTAAAGATTTTATTTATTTATTTGACAGACAGAGATCACAAGTAGGCAGAGAGGCAGGCAGAGAGAGAGAGGAGGAAGCAGGCTCCCTGCTGAGCAGAAAGCCCGATGCGGGGCTCGATCCCCGGACCCTGGGCTCATGACCTGAGCCGAAGGCAGAGACTTAACCCACTGAGCCACCCCGGGGCCCCTTATTTTTTAAATTTTTATTATGATTTTTATAGTTTTTTAAAGTCAGCTGAACAGCACCCCATGCAGACAAGGATGTGGAGCAACGGGAGCTTTATTCATTGCTGGCAAGAAGGCTAAACGGTCCAGGCGTTCGGCAGACCGTTTGGTGGTTTCTGTAAAACTAAACATCTTCTTACCAGACAGTCCAGCACGTGTGCTCCTCGATGTTTATCCACAGGAGTTACAAACACGTCCACACAAGACCTATACATGGATGTTTATAGCAGCTTTATTCATAATTGCCGAAACTTTAGGCAACCAACATGTCCTTGGCTGGGTGAGTGGGTAAGCGGACTGTGGAGTATTACTTAGCACTAAAAAGAAATGCGCTCTCGAGCCATGAAAAGACATGGAGGAACCTTAAATTCATATTCCTAAGTGAAAGAAGCCGATCGTATATTGCGTCATTCCAACTGCGTGACATTGCATAAAAGGCGGAAGTGTAGAGCGGACATCTGGGTGGCTCAGTCGGTTAAGCCTTCGGCTCAGGTCATGATCTCAGGATCCTGGGATCGAGTCCCGCATGGGGGGGGGGCTCCTTGCTAGGCGAGGAGTCTGCTTCTCCCTCTCTTTCTCTGCCCCCCGCCACCTGCTGGTGTGCGCATTCACTTGCTCTCTCAAATAAATAAAAATCTTAAAAAAAGAAAAGGCGGAAGTGTGGAGACAGTAAGAAGAGCTCTGGTTGCCGGGAGTCAGGGAAGAGGGAGGGATGAGTAGGCAGAACACAGGGGG
>PISX010021997.1:0-32552 GCA_004024625.1 Mellivora capensis
TTGATTTTCATGCAGAAATATGATTATATTTGGTTTATCAATTTTTATGCTTTTTGCATTTTATTGAAGAATTCTACTCCCATCAAAACATCCTATATTCTAACTTAAAGCTTTGTTTTTAATGTTTACATTTTTAGTCTATCTAATTTAAGGGAAGGTAGTTTTTGCTACAGCATAATATGTAAGATATCGATAACTAAGTTCTTATGCACTAGGCATGGTATTAAATGTTTGATGTATGTATTAGGAATAATCCATGAGATACATATTACCATTATCTCCATTATGTAGTTGAGTAAACTAAAGCACAGAAGATAAAGTAGCACAAGTTTGTAAATGGCAGAGCTATGATTGAAAATGGAAGAGTTTCTCCACATCATCTCAAGAATTTTTCTCTTGTCTCTTCTTTTTTGGGAAATGTTTTATTACCATTTTTATTAAGTTTTTATGTAAATCCCAGTTAACATACAGTGTAGTATTAGTTTCAGGTGCACAATATAGAGGTTCAACACTTCCATAAATCACCCAGTGCTCATTAAAAGTTCCCTCCTAAATCCCCATCACCTATTTCACCCATCCCCCACCTCCCTCTGGTAACCATCAGTTTGTTCTCTATGCTTAAGAATCTCTTTATTGGTTTACCTCTCCCCCCACCATGTTCATCTGTTTTGTTTCTTAAATTTCACGTATGAGTGAAATCCTATGGTATTTGTCTTTCTCTTACTTACTTCACTTATATTAATACTGTCTAACTCTATCCATGTTGTTGCAAATGACAAGATTTCATTCTTTTTGATGGCTAAGTAATATTCTGGTGCGCACATGCATGCGTGCGTGTATGTGTATGTATGTATGGATATATCATCTCTCTGTTATCCATTGATCAGTTGATGGACAGTTAGGCTGTGTCCTTATTTTGGCTATTGTAGATAATGCTGCTATAAAGACTGGGGTGTATGTATCCCTTTGAATTAGTCTTTTTGTATTCTTTGGGTAAATACCTAGTAGTGAGATTGCTGGACCATGGGCTGAGTTCTACTTGGAACTTTTTGGGGAGTATCCATGCTGTTTTCTTCAGTGGGTACACCAGTTTGCATTCCTCTTCACATCCTCACCAATGCCTGTTTCTTGTGTTGTTGATTTTAGCCATTCTGACAGGTGTGAGGTGACATCTCATTGTTGTATTGATTTGATTTGCATTTCCCGCATGATGAGTGATGTGGAGCTTCTTTGCATGTGTGTTGGCTATGTGGGTGTTCTCTTTAAAAAAATTTTTATTGAGGTTGTCTGTCCAGTTTTTTAATCTTTTTTTTTTTTTTTTGGTGTGAAGTTCTAAGAGTTTGTTGTTTGAATATTAACCCCTCATCATATGTATACTTTGAAAATATCTTCTCCCATTCTGTTGGTTTCATTTTCCTTTTCATTTTGTTTCCTTTCCTTTTTTTTTTTTTTTTAACATGCTGGACTTGAACTCACAAACCTGAGATCAAGACCTGAGATCAAGAGTTAGGATGCTTAATCGACTGAACCACCCAGGTGCTCCTGTTCTAAGGTTTTTATAGATACACTTTGCTATATTAAGGCAGATCTCTTTCATTCCTCAGTTAAAATTTTTGCTTTAATTATAAATGAGCTAAAATTAATTTTTCTATATTTGAGGTAATCATCGTTTTTCAATTTAATCTTTTACTGTGGTCAACAAAACTAATTATGTAATGTTAAATCAAGTTTGTATTCCTTCCCTGGAATTACCCTGACTAGGTCATGACATATTTTTTATTACTGAAATTGCTTTGCTGTTTTTTTAAAATAATTTTTAGACTGATGTTCATGAGTGTGATTGGCTTGTACTTTTTCTTTTAAAAATGTCATTGTTTGATTTTTGGTTTCAAGGTTTTCTTAGGCACATAAAACGAGATAAGGAAAGTAGATTTGGTTTTAGGTTTTTCATTTGTCCTGCCTGGTATTTTTTTTCCCCTCTCATCACCAAAACTGACACATGAAGAAATAGTTAAAAACTTTACTATATCATTTGGTCCGGTAGCATAGCTGCATACTTCTACTGAGTATATGAAAGAAGGGACTCCTGTGTGGCTCATTCGCTTAAGTGTGTACATTTGGCTCAGGTCATGATCCCAGGTTCCTGGGATTGAGTCCCACATCAAATTCCTTGCTCAGTGTGGAGCCTGCTTCTCCCTTTGCTTGCCCCCCTCTCTTGTGCTTTCTCTCTGTCTCTGACAAATAAAATCTTTTAAAAAATGAAATAAATAATACCATCTTTACACACATACTTGAGAGAACACTTTCTAAGTTGTTGTAATGAGGTCAGTGTAGCCATAATATTGAAACTTGAAAAGGATAAGTAGAGAAAATTATGCTCTTCATCATTGATTAATACAGATGCAAAAACTTTAAATATTAGTAAATCAAATCTAGCTGTAAAAACATTGTATGAAACTTAATCTATTACATTAACAAAATAAACCCAAGAAATGTCCTATTAACATATATTTTTAAAAAATCAACATCCTAAACCCTTTCATGAAAGACCAATAAGATCTGAATAGAAGGACATTTTCTCAACTTGATAAAGTACATTTATGAAATATCCTATAGCAAACCATACTTGAGGAACACTCTGTTTCCATTCAGCTTTGTATTGAAGGTCTAAGCCTAAACAATAAGGAAATAATAAAATGAAAAGCACAACTGTTGGGCAAGAGAAAGTATACCTCCATTCAAACAATGATTTTGTGTATTGAAAATTCAAAGTTTTAGATCCAACGCTTGGAACTATGCAGGATATCAGGAGAGAAGGTCAACATGTAATAATATGTTGTTTACTCATAATTAATAATTGAAAATGATACCTTAAAATACTATTTATACTATATCTTCAAAAACCAAAATACTTAAGGATAAATCTGACCAAAAAAAAATGTGTGCGGCCTCTATCCCAAGAGTAGCAAATATTAAACAGAAAAATTAAAAAAGTCTACATAAATACATATATTGTGTTCATGCATTAGAGGTGAATTACTTTTGTCAATTGCAAAGTGACCAATAGATTAATTGCAATTACAATCCAAACCCCAACACTTACCTTGGTAGAAATGGTCAAGATTACAGTGATGTTTATGTGTGAATGTAGAAAATATAGGATAAAACAATCTTGGAAAATTATAAGTTTGGAGGTTTAATACTAATTAAGACTTAAAATCTAGAGTAGTTAAAATAGAAGTGGTAACACTGGTGATAGTATTTGCAGTGGTAGTGGTAGCTGTGTATTGACCTAAAGTGCAGCCGGGTAGGTGGATGAAACAGAAAGAGTCCATGAATAGGCCTTTACATGTTTGGTCAAATATTTTTTGATAGAGGCACCAATGTAGTTCAATAGAGAGAGGAAACTATTTTTAAGGAATGGTTGCTGACTAGATATTGATAAGGAAAAAAAATACCTGCCCTAGATCACATTGTACACAAACAGTAAGTTGAGATGAATTGCAAACATAATAAAAATGAGAGTTACATATGAAGATCCTCGAACAAAACTTTAGGGGGATATCTTTGTCACTTTGGACAAGAAAATTTTTCTTAGAATACAGAAAGCAATAAACATAAAAATAACATGATGAGCTCTGGACCTAATAAAAGTTTTAAAATTCCCATTAATGAAACGCATCTTTAAGATATTGAAAAGGCAAGTCAAAGATTGGAGTAAAAAATAATCTCAATATACATCCTGTAAAACATATCAGGAAGATATACATTTTAAGAATATGTAAAAAGCAAATAATAAAGATAAGGGGCAGGGGGAGAAGATCAGAGTCAGAGTAGATTAGAATCCAAGTAAGAGATGTGAAGACGTGATTCAAGGAAGGAGCCATGAACCAAACAGAGTGTGGGTGGTCTTTAGAAGGTTTGGAAAAAGCAAGGAAAGGGATTCTGTGCTCCTGGAATGTCCAGAGAGATTTCATTCCTGCAGCCACCATGATTTTGTTTTAGCCTTCCTAAGACTCATTTCTTACTTATCACTTCCAAAACTGTATGATAACAATTTTTTAAGCCACTGTTTGTGTATGATTTGCCAGGACTTGGTTTATCCAACTTACTTTTTCTTCTCAAAGACTTCATAAAAATAATTTTATTTCGATGTTCATTTCTCTGAACATGAGTGAGATTGATCAAATCCTTACATGTTCATAAGTGCTTAGGTTTCTTGGGGGTTGGTTTCCCTTTTGGAATATGAATGTAAATAAACTGCTAATGAGTATTGTGGGAATAATTTATATGCAAAGGTACATAATGCATTTTTATAAATATTGATTAACTTAGTCACAATTTTTTTTTTGCTAATGGTTTAATTCTAGTCAGTTGTATAAGTTATCAGCTCAATAGAAATTTAGCATATGTCATTTTATATGGTCTGTTTCATTTTAAGGAGACTTAGTAATACAATCAATGTTACTTTCCTATTGCTGCTATAACAAATTACTACCAATTTAGTGGTTTCCAACAAACAAACAAATAAAAATCTATTTTATAGCCTTAGAAGTCCAAAGTGGATCTCAGTGGGCTAAAATCAAGGTGTCATTGGGGCTGCTTTCTTTCTGGAGGTACCGTTGGAGTATCTGACTCCTTGCCTTTTCTAGCTTCTAGAAACCACCTTCATTCCTTGTCTTGTAGCTCCTTACCATCTTCAAAGTTAGCAAAGACCAGTTGATTCTTTATCACTACCATTTTTCTGGTTGTCCCTTTTGGGGGGGGTATTTTTCTGCTTTTGATTACATTCGGACATCCCAGATAATCCAAAGTAATCTCCCCATCTTAAGGTCATTTGATTACGAGCAACCTTAATTCCCTTTTGTCCATGTAAATAAATATACCCACAGGTTCTGGGGATTAATTAGGAGGTGGACATCGTTTGATAGGGGTGGGGGAGGATTATTCTGCCTACCACAGGATCATTACTTTATCTTTCTGATGTTATATGTTGGATAAAATGTAAAATGTAAAATGTTGGGGAAGCAACAGGGTGTATGTAGAACAGAATTGGCATGAGATAGGTCTGGAGTTTGCAGTTTCCTAGCTGTAATACTTGGTTGGTTATGTCACTTAAACTAACGAGCCTCTATAGTTGACCTGAAAATGAGTCTGATAATTATACCTACCTTTTAAGAGTGTGATTTTAAGGACCAATGAGATCATAAAAGTGATGATGAAAGAGTAACAACCACTTTGAACACTTGCTGCCAGAGATGGAGTAGGTCCTAAATGAATGTTCTTTCCCTCCTTTTTTTGGCTCTTTTAGAATGGTAGTTGATATCTGTGCTCATTTGTAAGCTGCAATTCCAAAAATATATACTGCCATTAAAGCAGGTATATATGTTTTTCCTATATCTTATTTTACCCCATTTTATTTTAGAAGTGAATTGCAGTGGGACTCTGTTCTAAGCTCATGGAGAAGTACCTTGTCCCTGATAGCCTATACTACAGCATACTTAGTTTCCATACTATGTAAGGTTATAAGCCATGCTGACCTACTTAGGTTGGCCTGAATTTATAGCGTATATTACTAACCAGAGATCTGAAGCACGGAAGCCAGGGTGTAAATTACTCGGTCCAGTCAAGATTGTACATCTCCTCAATCATTTGCAGATTGGCTTGCAGTCTTTGAAAAGGTCCTGCTGAGCAAACTTGGCTATCTGAAGTGGAACGCTTGGTTTTCTGTAACTTCCAGTAGTATTTGACTATGCAATTCATTGTGTCTTGCTGTCAGGTGTGTGAATTTACCTGGAGTTGGGGAGAAGAGGTATTGCTGGCCACACTGTTGTCCCATTGGTGAATACCTGTGATCTTCCTCTGCCCTGTCAGCTGTGGAAGTGGCAGAAAAGCAGCAGGGGACCCTGTGTCGCTTCTCTCTCCCTCCTGCCGCCCCCCTCCACTCTGTATCATGACTAGCATAATTAGTTGATGCTTTCTCTTTTACTGATCACCCTTACATTTGCCTTTAGTATTGTATACTCTCCATTTCCTTTGAACAAAATAATGAATTCCATTTCCTTTTAGTCCTATTCTGTTTGATCCATTTAGCCCTTTGAAGACTGTCAGAAAAAGTGGTCTGTGGGGATAAGTTTAGGTTTTTTGACACTAATCTTTTAGGCATATTCATTTTAACAAATGAGACATTTTTTTCCTATTTTTCACCTCTTCCTGTCTAACACTGATCAGTCTTTAGTCCTTGCTTTGTTTCTCTGGCGTATATGTTGAACCACCTGTTAATGTTGTATTTCTTTTTTTTTCTTAAAGATTTTTATTTATTTATTTGACAGACAGAGATCACAAGTAGGCAGAGAGGCAGGCAGAGAGAGGGGAGGAAGCAGGTTCCCCGCTGAGCAGAGAGCCCGATGCGGGGCTCCATCCCAGGACCCTGAGATCATGACCTGAGCCGAAGGCAGAGGCTTTAACCCACTGAGCCACCCAGGCGCCCCAATGTTGTATTTCTAAGTGTTTTACCTATGTGCCTGTGTGGGTGTGTAAGCTGGAGGTGATTTTTTATGCTGATGTTTTAAATGCAAGGTGAAGGTGAAGAATATTCTACATAAATAAATCGAAGACTACCAATTACAAGATTTTTCCGTAGTATTATAATAACTATTATCAAAGATTGAAGGGGTATTCATGGTAGCCTGTATATAAACTTATATGGCAAACATTTTACAATTTAAAAATGTTGTCTGTTGATAAGTGGGGTTCTGATTCTCCTTGGTTAGATGTATGCCCATGTGCACCTGGAGGAAAACATTGGCCTGTACTTTTCTTGCTAATTATAACATCTTAATTAATCTTGATTAACTAGATTGAGTTTTCTTTAAAGTATCTAAAAATAAAATGAATCAATAACTCTGTTCATCCTTTACTGCTCAGCCTTCCCAGCACGCAGCCCAGGCTCATGCTGGCCTCTTGCCCTACTGAGGCAAGCATTTTTGCCAACCCTCTTGTCCCCAGTTAATTGGGCAGAAGTCTGTTTGGTGGCACATCCAGTGATTTCAGTGTCCTCTGTAGCACTGGGTGGACAATAGAGTAAGTCTGAGAGATGTCTATAATTGGCTAACTTATGCTGCTGTAAGACTCTATTCAAATGGAACAAATTTGAACTGTTCAACCCTCCTTGGCATCCAGCCAATTTCTGCATGGCATGAAACAGGCACTTACTCAAGACCGTGGCGTGGGTTGTAGCCGCAGGAGCAATAGACAGTAGTGCCCGTGCTCTGCCACTGTGTAGTTGGAAGGCAGGTACATGAACTCCCATTTCTTTTTCAGAGGTCTCTCGGTAAACATCATCAGTTATACCCAGAGGTCCGTTCGAGATCTGGTTCCCAAACCTTTTGTTTCAAAGCCTCCCCATACATAAAGCCATAAGACTTTTTTGCTTGTCATCTTGGCCAACTATCTGTCAGCTGTTGTTACACAGGTCGTTGATGTCACACACAGTAGATTAGTAGCAGAGTGATTCTTCTTCCATAATGAAGCTTGAGAGCATTTATTGGATCTAACATGGGTGGGAAATGTGTATTTGTGCATAGCTGAATTCTGACCCCGCACATAACTGAAACTTTGCCTTACTAAGTTTCAGGAGTTTCACTACTTTCTTCTGTATATGCTGGTGAAAAGTTATGTATTAAGGAATCTTACTGCTTCTTCCTGTGGGCTCTAGTCTACACAGTAGTAACTCGCAGTCCAAGAGGATATTGAGTTGGGAGTGAAGGGAAACCATATGTATGTGAGGAAGAGGCTAAAAATCATGAGCCTTGGCCTTACTATCACTTGTACCATGAATCTTTAGAGTAACGTGGCAAAAGTCGGTCTGTTTAAGTTTGGTCATCACAGTAGTGGAGGGCGATAGACCCTAATCGATTCCATAGGATATATACAAAACCCTTTTGAAAGTATGAGTGCTATACAACAGAACCTAACAGTTTTTTGAAGTATTTAGAATGTGCAAATAAGTTTAATGTAAGTCATGTTATAGCCCCAAGAAATAGGCACTATTATTGTCTCTAGTTTATAGACAGAGACACCGAGGCAGAGAGAGGTTAAGTGGTTCGCTCCCCTTGGACACACTAGATTTATTTAAAGCCAGAATTTGAGCCCAGACAATCTCGTGCTGGAAGACTGCTCATAAGCACAATGCGGTAATATTCAAACACAGAAAGGATGATATCTTGCTTTCCCCTGTCTCTTCCCATAGTCAAAATGCAAATGACATTTCAGACTTAATTTTTGAGTGGTCTTGTCAGTAGCAAGGACAGTTTTCATCTCCTGTGTAGGATTCTTATAGTCAACCACCAACATTTAAGGATCTGCTTGTTGAAAACTTGGAGTAAGTCTGAATATAGGGGCACTGAGGAGTGCTTTGTAAATATACAGATTCCTAGGTCCTTCCACCAGAGCTACGACTTACTAGGTCAAGGGTGGGGTATGGAAATGTGCTTCTTAAAAGCTCCCCAAGTGACTTGGTGAGATATTTGTATAGATAGTGAAGTTAAATGAACTTTAGAAGGCCCGCACCCAGTATGCTGGCCTCGCTTGTATCTTTATCTAGCTGCTGCTGAGCTAAGTGCCTTAGATGAAATTACTGTTCAATACAAGTTCAGCAAAAAGTCTTCTGCTTCTCTAAAACTAGAAAGAATTCTAACTCTGCCTATTGAGTGCTTACTAGGAAAATGCCGTCCGTCCATGCCCTTGGGCATGCTCACAACATTTTCATATAGATGAGGAAATGTCATGCCACCAAATGTTGGTCAATACATTTTGGGGAAAAATAGGAGTTTGGATGCTCTAAATGGAGATGTCAGTATCTGGAAAAAAAATGTTTTTCTATGTAATTGTTTCAGCATCTTGAAATAGGCACAGTGCTTCTTCTCTAGCAACTTTGTAATGATTAAAGATCAGAAATGCGTCTTTGGAGACTGAGCTTTAGGGCAAAGTGTCAAAGCTGTGGCTGTCACGGACATACAGAATGTCCTTGGGCAAAAGGAACCAAACCTGTTTCTTTCTGTCTCCTCATTTGTTATCTGAGACCACAGCATTTACCTTATTTCAAGGGAAAGTGCCGTTAATATATGTGATACTTCAAGTCTACTTTTAAATAAAAAATTTAGCTCTTATTATCTGCTGAAGTGAAGAAATAATGTGACCTTATTGTTGCTTCAATGTCTCTTGGTAACTGAGGCAGTAGGAAAGGGACCTTCACTCCAGCAGAGCTTCTGCTCTAAGTTTTTTCTAGCAATAGATTATTGTAGAGACCAGAAGAGTGAGCTATGGGATAAAGGCCAGTGAGGGGCTCTCAACATGTCTCTACACCAAACACTCGTAGATGCTTATTGAATACCAGGAAGATATGTTACATTCCCTGATGAAAGATGAAATTCTGAAAGGGGCTTGGCTTCTTTGGATGTGTTCTCTCTGGTCCTTAGCATCTGACCTCACTCTTCAGATAGCCGCCCCCCCAAAGTTGACTAGTTAATACTTAACATGATTTGAGTGTCCCTTTGAACTTGGTCATCATAAAGATGACAAAAAACTCACAATGTGGAGGAGTACAACCCCAGTGTAGACTATAATGAGAATTCCATTCAATTTAAACTATATCGTTATATGCCACAAACTCCACACAGGGGATAGATAAGTTCTTGTTGTCATCTATAATTCCCTCCCACTAGGGGATTGCTGATAATCCTTAGGAAGTATGGCCTTGGAAAGCGTTTTGTTAGAGTTTCTTCCCTTGTGTGTGTGTCCCACATTACGCTTGCTTCCCTTGGTTTGGTGGTGTTCTTGTGCATTTAAAGTGGAAAAGTCCATAGTGTTTGCATAGGTCTCTCTTGTTTTTTAAAGGTTTTATTTATTTATTTATTTGAGAGAGAGAGAGAGCGAGAGTGAGCACATGAGAGAGAGCATGGGCAGGGGAGGGGGTGGAGGGAGAGTGGGAAGCAGACTCCCCACCGAGCAGGGAGCCTGATGCATGCAGGACTTGATCCCAGGACTCTGACTGGGATCATGACCTGAGCCAAAGGCAGATGCTTAACTGACTGAGCCACCCAGGCACCCCTGCATAGATATTTTAAATACATTCTTTATGTTCTAAGTCCTTAGCAGTGTTTAAGTTATATAAACAGCATTGCTTCCTTCAAATACCGTGTTCATAGTGCCGGAAGTAGCCATGTATTACGGCAGATTTTTTTCTTCAGTCTCAGCACTGTGATCTTCTGTCAAGGCCAGTATCAGTATCAGTATTTAAGCTATGGCAACAGATGAGTATTTTATTTTATTTTTACTCTTTTAAATGGTTTTATTTATTAAAGGTGCCTGTGTGGCTCAGTTGGTTAAGTGCCTGCCTTCGGCTCAGGTCATGGTCCCAGAGTCCTGGAATATAGTTCCGCATCAGTCTCCCTGCTCAGTGAGGGGCCTGCTTCTCCCTCTCCCCACCCTCTCCCCACTCATATACTCTCTCTCACTTTCTCTTTCTCTCAAATAAATAAGATCTTTTTTAAAAAAAGATCTTATTTATTAGATCAAGAGAAAACACGAGCTGGGAAAGAGCCAGAGGGAGAGACAGAATCCCAAGCAGACTCCCCACTGAGCACAGAGCCCAACACGAGGCTCTGTCTCACAACCCTGAGACCATGACCTGAGCCAAAACCAAGACTCAGACGCTGAACCGACTGAATCACCCAGGTGCTCCAATAGATGGGTATTTTATGCCACCATTTTGAGATAGTCACTTTTTGCATGAAGTCCAAGCTGATGCTGCGTTATCTGTAAGTAAGGAGATGTTTGACATTAGGATGTAATTACTCCAGTCTCAAAAGTACATGTCTAGTAGCTTTGCTATGCACTGTGGGGAGTATAAAAATGAAAGGTAAAACCTCAAAGAGGCTTGAGTACAGTTGAAGAAATTATGGGAGACATATGTTTCCCATAAGGGAGAAGAAAACTGGTAGAGAAAGTAATGAGAGTTGCACCTGATTAAGGGACAGAATGACATTGTATTTTAAACTGTTTCTTCCATTTACTAACAGTGGCCTTGGACAATCCACTTCATCTTTCCATGCTTCGGTCTCCTTATCTGCAAAGCAGGGATCCAACCTATACCTTCCCATATGGTTCTTGTAAGGGCTAAGTGAGTTACTGGATTTAAAGCACTTATAACAGTGCCTACTGGAAGTGTTTTATGAACATTGCCTATTGTTATTAATTGTGAGAAGTTCAAAGAAGAGAAAAGCCTGATGTTTCTCCTTTGGGCATATCTGTGGAACTCAGCAAATGGGGTATTTCCAAATATTTCTCTTCAATTTGAGATTTAGCCTCCCTGAGTATGTGGGGGTAATGTTCCCACATAATTTCTCTTTTTAAGAAATGTTTTAAATAAAAATTTTATATTTAAGGTTTATAACATGATGATTTGATGTACACATACATAGTGAATATGCTGGACACAGAAAGAAAAACCTGTGTGAGCTCACTCATATATGGAATTGAAAACAGTCAAATACATAGAAGCAGACAGTAGAATGGCAGTTACTGGGGGTGGATAGGTGGGGGAAATGGGGAGATGTTGGTCCTACATAATCCCTTTGATTTTTCTTTTATCTTTCTTCTGCCTTATTGTGCTCAGTCCATGTGCCCTGAGAAGACTGAGAAGAGTAAAATTTGAATTCTTTCTTTCCATTTCCAAACTGGAAACAGAACCTTCTCTTCCTTAAATGAAGTTCCCTGGGCCTGTCTCTTGCTATGCTAAATGTAAAGAGACAAAGGAATTTCAGAATTCTCCCTCTCCCAAGACAGAGCCTGACTTTCTAGCCTATTGGCTTGCTTAGGACTGTCAAAATCTGTTTTACTTTTCCTTTCCTTTGTAACCACCCTATATTAAAAAATCTTAGTATTGCTCCCGCATCTGTTCCAAAGCACATGGATGCCTTCGGTTGAATCCGTCAAAGGCCCACTGTTGCACAGTTGCATAACTGCTCTAAGTTTCAGTTATTTAGGAAGAGATACCACATATACTGGAAGCCCTTACATTTATCTCAGAGTTCTTGCTTGAAGAATATAATTCACTGTTATCTCAAACTGTTCCTCCTATGAATTATTGTTCTGAAACTAATACACTTAATCAACCCAAGACATCCATGTGTTCTGGAGCAGATGTGGGTACAGTGGAACAAGTCTTATCTATGTGGAATATGAATATTTTTTATATATGTGGGGAGTAACTATAAAGAAGGCATCTTTGCTTATGTGGCTTATGAAATGTGTCTCCTTATTTTATGGTGATGAGTATGATGGGAAAATAGTTCAAAGTTCGGTAGTATTGCCTCTGTTTATCGAGTACCGACTATGTGCCTGGCAGGGTGTTAAAGGTCTTGCATATTTCATACCCAAGGTGCTGCCAGTGTGATTAGAAACAGAAACACATGCAATTAAAAAATTAGCATCTTCTAATTACCAAAACTAGAATATTTAGCAAATGCAGTGATCTTCCTTTTTTAATTCAGTGGGTTTTAATATTTTAAATGTCTTGACCAGACATGTTACTGTTTATTCTCAGTTGTGCTTGTTTACCCAATGCGCAACAGAAGATTAGCAAATCTCAAATATCCTTTGGTGAATGGTAGTGCAGTTTCTTGTGTTAGTAATTAAGGATGGTGGGCGATGAGGTCAAAAGTTGCCCGGTGGATAAAGAACACTCTTACTTCCCAGGCAAGGTATACCTTCCCTCATCTTCATCGTTCTTTTCACACTGTGTAGTCTGATTGCCATTCTTTGCCCTACCCTGCTTAACTTTGGGGCCATGAGGGCAGAGATGGCGTCTGCGTTCCCAGCATGTATAATGGGGTCCAAAGCCAGCATCAGGAAATGGTTGTTCAGTGCCTGTTGTGACCGTTAGTTGACAGTGGACAGCAGAGCAGGGTCTAGGATTGGCATGTTGGTAAACTGTGACCCAGCACTGCACATTTCTTACCAGGTAGCCTTAAGTTAATAACGATTAGCTTTTTGGAATGTCTGTGGCACTTTTTTGCTTGGAATTTTCTGCTCCCCGCCCCCCAGCACTGTGCTTTGTTTTAAATTCTGTGACCTGTAGCACCTCAACCACTCCTTATCTTAGCATTTTCTTCAACTTTTAGTCAGAGGTCTGCTTTTGGTTTTTGGTACGTGAGAATGAAGCAGACAGAAACCACAGAACTGTCAGTTATGTGAAATACAAATGAGCACAAAAAGCATAAAAGGAGCCATGCCTGTTCCACACACTTGAACTACATGGCTGCTAGAAGGTGCAGAAGCTGATTTCAGGACCAAAGCTGATAGTCCTAACAGGATAGTGCTTAGACAATAACGTGAAGGAAACGGGATTTTAAAAAATGAATCTCCCTGGGAACCACAGAAGAGGTTTTTCAGGATGCTCTACGGCTGTTCCTTTGCATCATTTTCAGCTTCTGCCTTCAACCGTGTCCTTGGGAATTAAATCAGGAGAGTCCAACAGGGGACGCCGATTGCAGGCACAGATTCTTCCCACCCTGAAAACAGGTATTCTTAAGAGTAGGCAATCAATGGAAGCCTTTTATCTTCCAGAGAAAGCACACCCGGACCATGCTATTTAATTTTGGAGGATTCCCTGCAAACTATACTTCAGTATCATACTCATGAAAGCTATAAAATCATCAGTTCTTCTTAATCTTTTAATAAAGGAGCTCTGGTTAAGGATGGAATGTGTGTTTCTGAGTTAAATAAAATGAAATTTACCTTTCAGAAATATTTTTAAATGTGGGCTAATGTGTACCTCATTTAGGTTTATCTTCTTCTAAGTTAATGATAAAAATAAGGGACACTGTGGAATTTTGAAATTCCTTGAAATTTTTTTCCTGGCAGGCTTCTTGGTCAGGTGTTTGGAGACTGCACTGAGCCCTCTGTTCTCCTTTAGCTGTGAAACAAATGGTACACCAACTTACTCTCTCCTGTTGTCAGTAATGAATGGCTAGTCTTAAGAAGATTCCCCGCTCTTTCTTGCAAAGAGGTGCTAGACGCTAGTTTGTATTTAAATACTCTGAACCCTCAGCTTTTGTACTCCCAGCCAGTGATTTATAATTTTTTTAAATATTTTATTTATTTGACAGAGAGAGATCACAAGTAGGCAGAGAGGCAGGCAGAGAGAGAGAGGAGGAAGCAGGCTCCCTGCTGAGCAGGGCTCATGCCGGGCTCGATTCCAAGACCCTGAGATCATGACCCGAGCTGAAGGCAGAGGCTTAACTCACTGAGCCACCCAGGCACCCCTCAGCCAGAGATTTAATACCTCATACCAACTCAGTGGTTTTGTATTCACAAGGCTTAAGTTTTTCAAACTCTAATGTGTGTGGGGGACCAGATCATGGCTCAGTTTAAGGCATTCTGGGATGTGGCACAGGCTATCATCCAAATCCAATATTATGGCAGGCATTTAACTAAATGGGGATTGAATTCAGAAAAGAGGAATTACTGCAGGCAGGAGGTACCTGGAGGTCAACATTAGAAGGACCCAGTTCAAGATAGACAGCAGGTAGTGCCAAAGACTGCAAAGGTGTCTGTCGCCCAAGACACTGAAAATCTTTTGCCACATACAGAGGTTCCTCCAGGAGATTCTGCAGGGATCAGAGTGTTTTCATCCATAAAACCATTCAGGTTGATTTCTCACTCTAATTCAATACAGTAAGATAATGGTTTTCAGATTCACATTGCCGCTGAGCTCAGCTTTTTGAGCGTTAGATGAATTAATCTCATCAAAATAGTCTTCCTGTTCTAAATGTACATCTACTTCCTCTTTCATTGAATCCCTTTTACAAGACTGTTTTTGGAAGGTTTCTGTTTTGTTATGTTTGACCAGATAGTGTCACCTTCTTGCCTGGAAGTCTTGAATGGCTTGCTCTTTGGAAAACATTCAGAAGCTTTTCAAGGTGCACATGGCCCTTTATGACCTGGGGCTGCCAGCTTCCTCAGCCTTCCCTTTTACTACTCTGTCCCCTTTTGTCTGTGCTCTAGTCTGAAGGAAGGGGCCAAGCGTATTGTGTGCGATTAGCACCCTGCTAGCTAGTCCTTACCCCTAGGCCTATGTGCAACTCCTTACTCAGGAGGAAGCTTTCTCATCCTCTTTGCTTGCATCATTCCAGTTCATCCTCTAGGTCCAGCTCTTCTCTGAGAAGCTTTGCAGGACTTCTCCAGTGTGGGTTAGGTACTCTTTTTTCGGTTGTACTCCACGGTGTCCTGTATATTTCTCCTATCTTAGCCCTCTTCACATCTGATTTTCATTATTGTAAGTTTGCTTACTAGTTCCCTCTGGAAATGTTGTATCTGCTCTATCTTCTTCTTCTCCACCACGTAACACTGGAATTGGCACATAACAAGGAGTCTACATATCTACTGAATAGATGAATGACAAAATGAACAGATGAAAAAAATGATGACTCCCTCCAGGAGTTTTTGATCCTTTGTTGAAGTTGTATGTTCAGGTTAGCTCCGCTGATGCAGGACTATACTAAGATGTACATTTTGTTGAAGAATTTTTATTGTACTATTTTGTCTTCTAGGGCAGAAGGGAGGGAATCTTGATTCTTATTGCTTCTGTACTCATGGCCAGTCCTAGAACAGGGCTCAATAATATAGAAGACCCTACAGGTTAGGTCTAGCCTCTGTAATCTTCTAGGAGTTTTATAGTTCTGTCTTTTACATTTAGATCTGTGATCCATTTTTAATTTTTGTGAAAGATGGAAGGTCTGTGTCCAGATTCATTATTGGCATGTAGATGTCCATTGTACCAGCACGGTTTGTTGAAAATACTGTCATTTCTCCATTAAGTTGCCTTTCCTCCTTTGTCAAAGACCATTTGACTCTTAGACCTAGTTTTGTATAATCAGGACATACATTACATAACACAAAACTGAAAACTGTGAGTAAATTCCTAACAGCACAGAGTCAGTCTTGTATAGTGGTACTTGACTATCCTCTCAATATTCCCTGTTGTATATCAACTTTAAAAATCCCCGTTTACCCTCAGCTTCAACATCCTTTGCAATATGATTCTCAATTCTAGCTTCCAGCTTTATCCTGTTCTGAAGCATTCTATCCTTTCTTGAATCCTAATTCTTCTACAGAATTCTTCTAGGAAACCTTTACTGATGACCATGACGTGTTTGCTTCTGCCTTAGAACCCCCGGAAAGTGATCTTTTCATCTTCTCCAACATGCATTCAGGCCATACATATATAATTACAAAGAGGCCACTTCATCATCTCCATTTAATACTTCTCATATCTTTCTTTTTACTGTCATGTATTAACTCCCTGAGTCGCTTATTCATAGTCAGAGATGTCCAAGCCTACTGTTTTCTGTAGCTTCTCCCGAGCTAATTATTGAATTATCATGCTCATTTTTTAAATTTATCCTGTCATGTGCTCCCATTTAATTACAACTCAGGCTTCTCACTTTCACCTTTTTTGTGACAGAGTACATACCATTAAAATAGGGGGAAATGTGACAATTTTCATAACCAGCCAGTTAGGAGCCAGGATATTGGGAGGTAAATAGGTTAAAGTAGGAAACCTAGTAGAGGCACCACCTATAACATTATATAGTAAAACTAATAAACTTGCTTCTTCCTGAAGGTCCCAGGTGGTTTTATTTTTGTATTTTCTAATTTTTCAATACATGAAAACATCTTCTATACCATCTGGTCAATCCCAAGCTTATTTTAGGTACATAGAACATAATAAACTATATTCATCAAATATTTGATTTTTATACTAAAACAATATTTTAGAATCCTGATTTTTAGTTAATGATTTATCATCTGTAATATTGTCTGTATTAACAAAATAGTCTTTGTCTATTTTGTTTACTGTTTGGATTTGAAAATATGCTTGCCATTTTAATGGACATTAGATAAACATTTATTGACTGAATGAATGAATGATGTGAGCTGAATATATTATCTTGAATATTAGTAAAGATTTAAAAATTAAATTTGCTTCTGTCTTTCATAAGTTAAACATTTGAGGTTGTTTTCTTGGCATTTGCTATTTTTGATCATGCTTCTTCATTCTTATGTCCAGGAAAGAAAAAAAAAGTAGATATGACCCATAGAGAAGAAAAGTACCAGAAAGAATATTTCAGTCCATGACCACAAAGATATATCAATATTACAGTCATTCAAAGAAGTGTTTTGTCAAACACACTGAATAATTTTTATTTAGAATTCAGGGGATGTATTGAATCCTAACAGCCACACTGGTCTTAAGTGCAGGTCTGATGGAGAGTGGCTCATCAAGATTGGAGTTTGATGTCTGAGTCACAATAAGGAGAAAGAGCTAGGCTTTGGGGACCTTGACATTTATGTATTTGGATTGAGTATGCAGTTCACTGAATTGTCATCCCTCAGAGAATGCTGGTACTGTACTGTTCAGTTATTGAGGATTTCTTGGCAGGTTGGGACCAGAATGTCTGGCAGCACCTTGGTGTCTCTAAAGGAATATTTCCTACATTGCAGATAGGAATTCGTGCCCAGTGGGTTTCAGTGACCCCTCCAAAACTAATCTAAACCCCCTGGGACAGGAATGTTTCTATTAGAGGAATTACACAGAAGTACAGACAGGGAGAGAGCATGAGAAAAGTTTACCAGGTTTGTATAGTAATGCTTTCATTCTGTAGAATGACTTGTGATGAAGGTTATTTTGACCCTGTGTTAAAATAACTATGATTGATGAAAATGATGCAATCTAGATTCCCAACTAATAATAGAAATATGAGTATATTTCTATCATAATTGTTCAACATGTCCCATGTTACTCCAAATAAAAATCAACTGAAATTGTGTGTGTTACTATAATTTTAGCATTCTGTGTTGTCACATCTTTGGAACAATAGTAGTCTTTAGATTATTTTAGCTAATCTATATATAATACCAAAATAGGGGAGTATAATTCAAGCTATCAAGGTAAATGATAATCAATATGCACATATTTTCCTGTGTAAGTAGGGCTTGATAATTCAAGTTGTTACTACCAGGTGGCCAGCAAGTGAACTAAAGACGATTTCAATAGGATTCTTTCATAGGCTTTTTCTTTTTCTATTTCTCTCTAGCTATTGTCTACACAACCTTCTCCATTTTTTCTGCATGTAAAGCTTACACAGGCTGTGACCAAAGACAAAGCCATCTTATTTTATGATCCCCAAACTGCAGTCGCTTAGAGACCCAGAATAGAAAGTAATTTCTAGTGAGCTCATCCAAGCTTTAGCCTACGCAGTTCCTTTTTTGCACAAAATGACTTGGCTAACATTCCAACCAAGGACCATAAACCAGCAGTGTGCATAGACACTGAGAATAAAGATATATTTAGATAAATTGCATGGATTAGAGGCCTAAACCATCTGTCTTTAACACAGGCGAATGTCATTTTCTTTAGTCAAGGGCCTGGGTTTTCCAGCAATATCCCAGCATTTAAAGATTCCGAGAGGTGCTTTAACAATTAGTTGTGGATATCATTCACAGAAAAGTCGGATGCATCTGTTTCTCTCATTATTACAGACTTCTAAAAACTCAGAATCTTACTTACGGTTTCAGAAATAATTTGTTATGTGCTTCTTTTTTTTCTTCATTGCTCCTCAAAATCTGTTAATGTTGCTATTCCAAGCACACTATTTTGTGAGTATTTGTTTACATGTCTGCCTCTTCCTCTGGAGGGTGCACTTCTCCAGGATGGGGAGAAGACTTTATTTATCCTGTGTCCCCAGTGCCCAGCACTTAGTAAGTGATCTACACGTTTCTGTAAATGTGTGTTGAGTGGATTGCATATTTATAGAAGCCCTGGTGATTGGGGATTATGTGCCTCATGGGAGTGATGTGAGGAATTATTGAAGTAGTTTGGCAGACACTAGTGAGCTGAGATGGGATTCTTTCATAGATGGCTCATCCTCTAGTGATAAGGTTGCTAAGATAAAATACAGGATACTTAGTTAAATCTGAATTTAGGTAAATTAATTTTTTTTTTGGTAAACGTATATCCCAAATACTGTATCCAATTATTGCATGTCTCATTATTTGCTGTTTGTCTGAAAATCCAATTAAGCTGGGCATTGTGTCTTTTTATTTTCTAAGTCTGACAACTCTGTTGATATGGATGGCTTGCCCAGTGGAGCCCTGGACGAGAGAGAGAGTGGCCTCACTCAAAGGAGTTGGTATATTTTATTATGTAATTAGAGCATAAGCAATTTCAAAACCTGATACCTATGTTCTTTGCTACCTTGAGTGTGATTGAACTTTCCTTAATGGTATAAGGAGGAAGTAAGAAGAGCTTGTAAATACTCTGATCTTATCTAGCTTTTTTCTAGAAAGAGCTGCACTCTGCTGAGAGAAGCAGCTGTTGGCTAGTGTTAGGAAATCTGAAGATCTCTGAACTTGTCAGAAAGAAGTACTATTAAGAGTCACATGATGTGTGGGTGACATTGAACAAAACAGACTAGAATCACGTGATGCCTGATCAGCTAATGATTTTGCCGTAACAGCCCTTAATAAGATAAAAAGAACATTTATTCTATATGAGTATTGGGGAGGTTGGCTATTGAATTGGCACCATAAAAGCTTTTCACCAAAAACACATAAAATACATGATAAGAAATGGCATTTTGCCATTAGATGTTTAGGCAGACTTACTTATTTACTCAGCCAACAATTTCCAGTCAGAATATATGGAACACAGTCGAGTCATGTACCATACTTGGATAAACCCAAAAAGCTTTACTTGGTGTAGGCACAGCATGTGAATGGGGTAGAGAAATAACATCTTTTACTGCTTTTTAGTCTGCTGTGCATATTTGCTTTTTCTATGGAATTAAAAATGCTCTCATATTCAGCCTTTATTTTGCCCTAAGGTATTTTTCTGTGCTACAATGTTATTTTTTAAATGCAATTTGAGTGCAAGAGCACTGTGAACTCCCAAATGGTTGAAACTTTATGAAGAAAATAGTGCAAAAATTAGAAGAATGAGAATAGCTTTAGGCATTAAGCAAAATATGTGACAGATATGACAAAAGCAGTGGAAAAGATGGGGAAAGCAAAAGATACCTCTCCAGCATTAGCTCAGTCTGCTGGGTATGCTACTGAGCGGCTGCCTAGAAGTTGATTAGCTGCCTTTTCATCACTTTGCAAAGGATCAAGGTCTGTCTCTTCTTCTCCACTAGCCACTGTCCACTATCGTTTTGACTTCTTCCCTTGGCAAGCACAACAAACCTTCATTGTGTTAAACTTGGTGTAAGCACATTAATTTAAATTGCAATTTGTGTTGCTTATATAAATTTGATCTCTTTTAAATTTGATTTTCTAACAAGATCTGTTTGAGAGAGCGGGAGAGCACACAAGTGGGAGTAGGAGCAGAGGAACAGGGACAAGTAGATTCCATGTTGAGCAGAGCTTGATGCCAGGGCCCTGAGATTATGCCTTGAGCTGAAACCAAAAGTCAGGCGCTTAACCAACTGAAATACCTAGGTGCCCCTATAAACTTGATTCTTTTTCTTCAACTTATTTTTTCTGTAATAACTGTTTAGATATTGTTGGCTGGCATGGAATTCATAATTATTTGGTATTGATGTGCTTGTGAAGAATTTGACAACTTCTCATATAGAAGTAACATTTCCAGTAATCTCTTAATATCCTTAGATTCATACAAGACCCGTTAGATAAGGAGGTAGCAGTGGAGATGGTAAAACATGACTGGGTTATAGAAATATTTTGAATGTAGAGATTAATAGTTGTATTAGTTTCCAGGACTGCTGTAACAAAGTACCATAAACTGGGAGGCTTAAAATGATAGAACTTATGATTTTGTGGTTCTGGAGCCTAGAAGTTCAAAAGCAAGGTGTCCCTAAGGCCCCGTTCTTTCTGAAATCCACAGTCCTCTAACTTTTGGTGGTTTCTTGGCAATCTGGTTTTCCTTGTCTTGTAGTTAGAATACTCTAGTTTTCTGCTTTTGTCATCACATGGTATTCTCTTTGTGTATCTCTGTGTCTTTACATGGCCATCTTTTTATAAGGAAATCTTCTTCTAAGGACATCAGTCATCCTGGATTGAGCCCAGCCCTCTTCCAGTATGGCCTCATCTTAATTATCTCAGCAATGGCCTTCTTTTCAAATAAGGTCACATTCTTCAGTACTGTGTGGATGTTAAGACTTCAGCTTATCTTTTGAGGTGCACATGATAGAGCCTGTAACACCAGAATTTTCTGACAAGCTGACATGGAGTCGGCAAATCAAAGATGACACCTTTTTTCAGTACAACAGTGGAAAAGAAAAATGTTGCTGTAAACTGAGGTGAGGAAGACTATGGCTGGAGCAGGTTTGAGCAAATCAGTAGATAACCTTTGTTATATTATTAATTCTGGTAGATATGCAAAACAAGATGTTGGTGAGGATATATTGGTTTAGAGTAATGGACACTATTCTGGGAGAGAGAGAGCGTATTGGAAGAAAGCATACTACTGGAAAAAAAAAGTTGAAGAGGGTGTGTTTCTTAATGATAGAGTATGTATGCAGACAGGTGGATAAACTTGGTGGTGGGGGGTTCTTGAATTTCTCTTGCAGGCAGAACATTTTATTTGCAGTCATTTTTGGAATGTCTCTTGTGATTACTTCAGAGTTACTAGTGAACTAGGAAGCGAAGTCATCAGCTGGTTGAAAGGATGAGAAAGTAGTCATTGGGAGTTTTGAGGTGAGAAGTAAAAGTTCCGAAATCATTTTCTCAGAGTTGAGAGAGTGGAGTAGGAAGTGTATTAGTTACGTGGCAGCATTAACGACTCACCTGAGATTAATGGGCATGAATTTTATTTTATTTTAAAGATTTTATTTATTTATTTGACAGAGATCACAAGTAGGCAGAGAAGCAGGCAGAGAGAGAAGAAGGGAAGCAGGCTCCCTGCTGAGCAGAGAGCCCAATACAGGGCTTGATCCCAGGACCCTGAGATCATGACCTGAGCGGAAGGCAGGGGCTTAACCCACTGAGCCACCCAGGTGCCCCAATGGGCATGAATTTTAAGTGAGACCAATCAGCATAGTTATCTCTCCAACCACATTCTCTTGCATTTTTGTAGGGAGTGTTAGACTGAACTAATTTTGTAGTTTTACTCTAACCAGTATGAGTAAAGAGAAGGGAGAGGGAATTAAGGAGCATGTGAGGTAGTTCTTTTTATGATTTACCATAAATTTGAATGAACTAATAAGTTGGGTGAGTAAAGGAGAAATGACATCAAAAGAGTCATGAAAAGTGGGAATTAAAATTTGTTGGAATCTTGGTTTTAGAGAAAATAACCTGGGAAGATAGGACATGGTAGATAGCAATTAAGATTATAGAGAGATTACAATCAGTGGTTTTAACAAAATCTTTGGTCCACAGGAGTGAGAGATTTAGGTTGAGTGGAAGGCTAGATCATTGGATAAGAAGACGTCAAGGAACTGAGAAATTTCAGGATATTAGAAGAATCATCTGATCAAATTTTGAGGCTGTCAAGATTTTTAACAGAAGTGGTTTAAGAGGAAGTTTAAACCTAATTGTTTCTGCCAGAGGCGCTGTGATACAGAAATCTCTAATAGAAGCATATGTTAATCATATAAAGGAAGAAACTTCCTCCACAAAAACAAAGCCTAGAGGACTCTTTAATTGTGCTGCTAGTGAAGTGCTTTGTTGCTATGTGCATGGGGTGGGATTTTGATTGTGTTCTCAACAGGAACAGCCCATGGGAGTGCTCTTCTTTCTGTGAACACAGTATCACCGGCAGTGCTGATTGGTTGGATTTGTAACATCATCAGTGGAATTATCACTCCCAAGAAAAGAGATTCAGAAAAAGCATATCATCTCTTTGAAGAGTCAACTTTCCAGAATAACCCCAGCTGCTGTTGTCCCTTTCATCCCTCTGGGTATGTTACAAAAATGAGAAAAAAAGAGGAATGTACTGATCTTGGGACCTGCTTTGAATCTTAAGCTGAGCATAAAGTTATGCACATATAAGTTCTACCCACCAGCACAATGTTTTTAAAAGTATGAATGAATAAATAAAATGACAAAATTAAAGAAAAAATCAAGTTACAGAAGGGGCAAAAATTGGATTACTAATATTATGGTCATTAGTGTATAAATAGTTGTATGAATTTTCAATCTTGAATGTTTATATCAACATGTTAAGGGGCACCTGGGTGGCTCAGTCATTTAGCATCTGCCTTCGGCTCAGGGTCATGATCCCAGGGGGTCCTGGGATCAGCCCCACATCGGGCTCCCTGCTTGGCGGGAAGCCTGCTTCTCCCGCTCTCACTCCTGCTTGTGTTCCCTCTCTCACTGTGTCTCTCTCTGTCAAATAAATAAATAAAATTTTGAAAAAAAACCATGTTAACAGTGGTACACCTTGGATGACAGGATCACAGGTGTTTCTTAAAAGAGAAGTTTGTGATTTAACTTCCAGGGAATCTGCTGGGGTATCCTGGACTACTTCCACATGTGAAAAGGCACAAATATTCTTGCTCTTCTGAGTTCAAAGCTAACAAATACTCATATCTAACAAAGGGAAACTTTTAGAAGGAAACAACCCCTTGGGGGTTCTCTCCCTTCTCTCACCTCTCCCATTCAGATATGAGAGTTGGCATAAATGCTAATCACTGATTTTTTTCCTGGGGCCTGAGACAAATCTACAAACTCATTATTTGAATAATTAAATGTTAATTATAATTGTTTATTCAATACAACGTGAGACAATTTGAGTTGTTTTCCTTTATTGACCCCATAATTTTGATGCATGTCCTTCAACCAAAGTTCACGGCCAGATAAATATTTAATAGTTATGCCATTCAGAGATATTGATGCTTATAAAAATTGCAACCATTCGTATCTGGAAAAGAAAATGCAGTCTATCCATTCTCCGTGTGGCAATGATAAGAAAGACACTAGGCCCTTTATGGAGGCATCTCCAAGTGCCCCTATTCTTGGGCTGCATAAGGATACCTTTACAAATTCATTGTAATATTTTCTTAACAAATTTCAATTTATTGAGAACCCATCCACTTATTCAACAAATATTTATTAAGCACCTACTAGGTCTCAGGTACTGTTCTAAGTTGGCAGATACATCAATGAAGAAAACAAAATCATCTTGTCTCATGGAATGGATATTCAGGGGGAGGATGTAAAATAAACATGTAATTACGTATAATCTATCGAGGAGATGAGGGCTAAGCAAATAAATGAGGGAAGGGGGTTATGAAGTTGACATTGAAATCTTGAATAAGTTGTTCAAGGAAAAAAGCAACAGGATAACTTACTGAAGTTTAACTTACAAGTATTAAAAGGTATACCTAAGTTTTTTTTTTAAGATTTTATTTATTGGGGTGCCTGGGTGGCTCAGTGGGTTAAAGATTTTATTTATTTATTTGACAGAGAAAGACAGCGAAGAGAGGGAACACAAGCAGGGGACTGGGAGAGAGAGAATCAGGCTTCCCGCTGAGCAGGGAGCCCGCTGCGGAGCTTGATTCCAGGACCCTGGGATTATGACCTGAGCCAAAGGCAGACACTTAAGGACTGAGTCACCCAGGTGCCCCAAAATGTATACTTAAGTTTTGACAGTTAAGTTTGACAATTGCATATGCTCATGCTACATACAAGTATCTGAAGCAAGATGTAGAACATTTCCATGTCCCCATAAAGTGTCTCTTTTCGGGTACCAGTAAGTCCTTCTCCCTCTACTGTAAGCAGCCACTGTTGTGATTTCGATCACTTTAGCTTAGTGTTGCCTTTTCTTTGAGTTCATAGTAGTGCAATTATGCAGTGTGTGTGTGTGGTGTGTATGTGTGTATGTGCATGTGTGCTTGCCTTGTTACTTTTGCTCAATATAATATTGGTAAGATTCTCCAAGTTGGGGGCGCCTGGGTGGCCCAGTGGGTTAAGCCTCTGCCTTTGGCTCACGTCATGATCTCAGGGTCCTGGGATCGAGCCCCGCATTGGGCTCTCTGCTCAGCTCCAGGGAGCCTGCTTCCCCCTCTCTCTTTTCCTGCCTCTATGCCTGCTTGTGATCTCTCTGTGTCAAATAAATATATAAAATCTTAAAAAAAAAAAAAAAAAGATTCTCCAAGTTGTGCAAGTTGCAACAGTTGGTTATTTCACATGGCTACACGACATCCAACAGGGCTTTCATCATATATGTATGTATGTATATATATGTATCTTTTGGTTCACTCTTCTGTGGATGGCCATTTGCATTTTTTCTGTTTTAGGCTTTTATGTCTAGGACTGCCTTGAGCATGGTAAATAAAGTTTTTTGTGGACCCATGCTTTCATTTCTCTTGGGTAAATACAACTGGAATTACTTAATCATAGGGTATGTGTGTAGTTCACTTTACAAGTTACCAAATAGTTTTCCAAAATCATCATTTTACACTCTCATTAGCAATGCATGATAATTCCACTTATTCCACATACATCCTCACTAATATTTGGTATTGTGTATAATTTTTATTACAGCTATAATAGAATGTAGTGACATTTTATTGTGATTTTAATTTACATTTCACTTATGACTAACAAAGTTGAATGTCTTTCCATGTGTTTATTGACCATTTGTTTAAAAAGAAGGATCTGTTCATTTTGTCTAATTTTTATTGTATTTGGCTTTTTAAAAATTTATTTGGGGCACCTGGGCAGCTTAGTCGGTTAAGCATCTGCCTTTGGCTCAGGTCATGATCCCAGGGTCCTGGGATCCAGCTCTGTATCAGCCTCCCTGCTCACTGGGGAGCCTGCTTCTGCCCCTCCCACTGCCGCGCCTCCTGCTTGTGTTCTCTTGCACCCTCTCTCTAATAAATAAAATCTTTAAAATTTTTTTTACATTTATTTACTTATGGAGGAAGGGGCGAGAAGCAGAGGGAGAGAGAGGCTCTTAAGCAGGCTCCATGCCCAGTGTGGAGCTAGCTGTGGGGCTCGATCTCACAACCCTGAGATCATGACCTGAGCCAAAATCAAGAGTTGGATGCTTAACAGAGTGATCCATTAGGCGCCCCTTGTTTGGTTTTTATTTTTGATTTTTATGTATTATTATGTATTATTTTTATGTATTTTGAGCAGGAGTCTTTATCAGACTTTTCTTTTTCTCAGTATGGTATTTGCCTATTTTATTGTGGGTTTTTTTTTTGTTGTTGTTGAATAGGAAATCCAAATTTGATGAACCTCGTTTTAATTAATCATCTTCTTAAGATTACTGCTTTTTTAAACTTGTCAAGAAATCTTACCTATGTGAAGGTCAGGAAAGTGCTGTATGCTTTCTGCTAGAAGGTTTATGTTTCTGGGATTTATGTTTGGAATGTGATTTATATGGTGCAAGGCCAAAGCCCTTTTTTTCATGTAAATAACGATGTGTTCTGGTATCATTTGCTGAAAAGTGTTTTCCTCTCCCAATTAAAATTACTTGGTGTATTGATGGAACATACATTAATCTTGTTCTGTTACCTTTTATTTTGTTCCATTGACCTTTATTTCTATCCTTATACTAGCTTTGCAATATCTTGATTATTGTAGCTTTATAGTAAGTCTTTAAATAATTGTTTCAATTTTGTTCTTCAGAATTATTTTAGCTATTCTGGGTCCTTTGCTTTTCATAATAAATTTTGAGTCAGTTTGCCAATTTCTTCAAAAATTTCTGATGGAATTTTTATTGGGATTGTGTTTGAATCTATGGATAAATTCAGGGAGAATGAGTATCTCAGTGTTGAGTTTTCCTATCCATGAATATGGCTTACCTCTCTTTGTGTTTTCCAGAGTGTGGGAGATCTTTTTCTGCTCTCCAGCATGGCTGCCAACTTTTAGGGTAACTGCACAATTCTCTTTGCTTTCCATTCCTGCTCCAGGATTTCTGCACCTTAGGATAATTCTCTACCCTGCTACTCAGCCCGCAGTCTTCAGAAAACAGTTGTCTTACTTAAAATTTACTGAGAGCTAGAGTATCTAGAAAGGATTTCTCTCAGCTTTCTTGCCATTACCCTAGCTTTTGTGAAAGCACCTCTGGGTACTTGGTGAAGACTCCTGGGAAGGATTTGGCTGAAGATGCAGTCTTCTTTTGTTTTGAGGGCTCTTTGAAATTCTGATCTATCACCCCAGCCAATGTGTAGGCATTACAACTGACTAAACTTTGGACTAGTTTCTTTTTTTTTTAATTTTTATTTACTTTTTAAATTTCTTTTCAGTGTTCCAGAATTAATTGTTTATGCACCACACCCAGTGCTCAATGCAATCCGTGTCCTCCACAATACCCACCACCAGGCACACCCAACCTCCCATCCCCCCTCTCCCTGCCCCTCCAAAACCCTCAGAATGTTTTTCAGAGGACTAGTTTCTTTTTATCCCAGTCTATGGAAAAAAAAAAACCTTTCTTTTCCTACCATTCCACCATGGACAAAAATGATTTTTTGTCACTTCTTCTCCATGAAGGGCCCCGCCTTTTCTGAAATTTACTTCATTTAGATTTCTTGGATTTCAGCTTTCTGACATTTTGCTTTGCTTTGCTTTTGATTCTTCTTTTTAACTATGATTTTGTAGCCTATTTGGCCCTTTTTATTTGTTGGCTTGAAAACCATGTTCTTTTTTCATATTTCTAGATCCTAACTGGAAGCAGATGACCTGAGCAGGTGACCTTTGAGTACAGAACTGAATGAAATGAGGGAGATTGCCATGCAGGTGTCTGGGGGAAGAAAACTGGAAGGGAATAGGAAGTGCAAGGACACGTGGATGTGGGCTTGTGCACTGTGGTGAAAGCACAGTGAGAAAGCCAGTGCGGCTGGAGGGTAGTGAGGGATAGCAAGAGTTGTTGGAGATGAGGTTGAAAAAGTACACAGAGGCCAGTAGGCTCTTGTAAGATTTAGTAAGGACTTAACCTTTTACTTTATGGGGAATTGGTTACTTTTGGAGGTTTTGTACTGAGAAATAACCTATTCTGCCTTAGATTTAATGTGATTACTCTGGCTATTTTATTGAGTATAGAAAAAAAGACTTCCAGGAACAGAGGCCAGGAAATCAATTTGAAGGCTATTGTAATAATCCAAGTAAGACACGATGATTGTTGGCTTGAGCTAGTGTGGTACCATTACAGATGGTGATAAATAATTGGATCCTAGATGCATTTTGAAGTTACAGTCAACAGAATTTCCTACAACATTTGATGTGAGATGTTAGAGTGAACAAAGTCAGGGATGACTGAACAATTTTTTTGGCATAAACAGTTTGAAGATTTGCTATTATCTGAAATGAGGAACACTGCAGAAGGACTTCACTTGAAGGGAACATTAGGACCTTTGTTTTGGTTATATTAAGTTTAAATAATCTATTAGACAACTAAGTACTGATGTTAAGGATACAGCTTGACATATGGGCCTAGAGATCATTATAGCTTTCAGGATGTACATACTGGGAAGTCAGCATTTGGATGGTAAAGACAGGACATTGGATGAGACCATCTAGAGAGTGAATGGATGAAAAATGCTTGATATAAGGTTCTAAAAAGGATGGGAGGGAAGAGATTGGGTTCATGTTAAATACAATGCTTTCAAATTCTTCTGTAAATAAGATGAACTAGAGTTGTAAATAAAAGAAAAATGGCCTCAAAAATGGTGTATTTTTAATTTGGAGAAATGATCGATTTTTTTTTTTTTAGTGTTGACTAGAATGATCCATTAGAGAGCAATTTGCTTCTGTAGAAGAAATAGGGAACAATTGCTGTAGAGATGTCTCTAATTTGGCACAGACTGCATAGGCACAGATGTGTAGGTAGGTGGATATATGTGGATGGTGGGAGCATTTGGAAATTCTTTTCTAATTCTTCAGCATCCCTGGTGAAATAGGAAGGAGAATTATCAACTGAGAGTGAGAATTGGAGAGGAGGTGTGGGAAGTTTGAAGAGATGGGGAAAAAGTTTGGAATACTAGCCTAAAAAGGTGGGAGAAAGAACTGAACGAAAAAAGAGTACTAACACTACTTGAAAGCATTAAGGCCCAATTAAAAATTATTTAAGATTTATTTATTTACTGGTTGGGGGGGACAGAGGGAGAGGGGGAGAATCTGAAGCAGACTCCCCACTGTGCATGGAGCCTGAACATGTGGGGCTCGATCTTATGACATGAGCTGAAATCAAGAGCTGGTCCCTTAACCGACTGAGCCACCCAGGTGTCCCAATCATATTTTTAAAGTGCTAATTACCCATGGAGTTGTTATTAATATTCCATGTTCATTTTAGGCATGGAATATGCAGATAGTTGAATTTAAGTCATCATGATGAAGAGGATGAGGGGGAAAAGAGTGGTATGTATATTGGAATGATTATAATGATTGGTCAATATTTGGATATAGTAGTAGTATATTAATTAGCATTTTTAAAGGCATTCAACATCCTGATTAGTGAAATAGTGTACAGTCATTTAACATGTTGTTGATGTCTTAAGAGACTTTCTGAATCTGGTTTTTCACTATGAGGGTGAAATCCAAATGGATTATCTTTTTATGATGCCATCCCTGCCTTGAATCAAGTGCCTTCCTTTTCACACTAAATTTTAGTGACGATGCCTGTCTTAGTCTGTTCAGGCTACTATAACAAATATACCATAGACTGGGGGCTTTATTAACAACAGAAACATACTTCTCACAGTTCTGGAGGCTAGAAGTGTAAGATCATGGTTGAGTTCTGGTGAGGGCCGTTTTCTGTGTTGCGGTCTGCTATTTGTATCCTTACTTGGTGGAGAGCCGAGCAAAGGAAGCAAAAACTCACCTACTCTGTGAAGCTTTCCCTGATCACATCTTCCTGGGTACCCCTCTGTTCCATTCACTCTTAGCACAGAGTGTGCATTATAGTGGGAAGAATAAGGTCTCTGAAGCCCAAAAGATGAATGTAAGGTGTCCAATTTTTATATCCACACTGCAGCTAATAGACCTTGAGTGAGTCACTTAGGTCTCTCTCAGTTTCCATATTCACATGCTTGTGAAACTAAAGCCTCCCCCTCAGGGTTGCTGTGGGAGTTAGAGAAGATTAATGGGCATGAAGAGGTAGTACATAATAAGCACTGAACAAATATTGTATGAAAGAATGAATGCATTACTATTAATTTATTTTATAAATGTAATTGCTTGCCCAACATAAATATTCAAAGCAATAAGCAAATCCTAATTTTATGAGTTAGGTTATTGGGACTTATATAAAGATACAAAATATATATATTCCACATAATTGTTTCTGTACCTTGGCTATTATAAATAATGCTGCAGTGAACGTAGGTGTACAGATATCTGAGATCCTGATTTCATTTCCTTTGGATATATACCCAGAACTGGAATTGCTGGAGCATGTGGTAGTTCTACTTTTAATTTTTAGAGGGATTTCCATACTATTTCCCAGAATGGCCATACCATCCTTCATCTTTTTTTTAAATAAATATACAATTCAAAAACTTATGTTTTAATTAAAAAGGTATCCCTTATTTGTGACTTATGTATGCCATAACATAAAGTGAACTGGTAGTGTTTATAATAATGAGATGTAGATGGAAAGTGGAGGTGCTGTGATCCCCAGTGTTAGAAAAATTTTAATTGTTTTTAGTCTTCTGTGGGGAAAAATCTCAATAATGCCATTTATCAGAGAAATGTTTGAAATGTGAGAATATATTCCAGAGTTCTCTAGAGACAGACATATGAAAAAAGGGAAAACAAAATCATCCAACTAGTGGAAATTCTCTCAGTGGATCTCATGAATTCTTCCACAGCTTATCTCTCATGTAAGAATGCATGAGGCCATTATAAGAATCCATACTTGCAATATCGCTGTCCAAGTTCACATCTACACTCCCCTGCATAACAGAGATTAAGAAATAGAATATTAACAGAATGCCATAAGATACCTTTCTACCTTTCTTACTAAATATTCATCTGTCTTCCCCCTAAGTAGCCATTGTCTTGGTAGTTAATACCACTAACTAGTTTTGTCTGGTTTTGACGTCATGTTTGTGTGTGTGCAGTGTCCAAATGACATGATTATATGTTCATACAATGTTTACTACTTTGTACTTTCTTTGCTCATTCTTATGTTCCAAGATTCATCCATATTTTACATGTAGTGTGAATTCATCTATTTTCCATTGATGTGTAGCATTTCATCAATTATTATACCACAGTTTTTTTCCCCATTTGGGTTGTATCCAGATCAGGGCTATTACTATAATGCTTATGTTTATCTGCTATCAAGTTTTCTATGTGGTAAACTGCAGTGATCTTTCAAGAAATGAAATCATGCCTTGGTACACATGTGTGCACATTTCTCTTAGCTGTACATTTTGGACTATAATTGCCAGATGGTAGGATATCTTCAATAGATATTTACAAAATATTTTCTAAAGCCAGTATGCCCGTGAACATGTTACAGCAGTGCAAGAGAATTCTAGTTGCTCTTTATTGTTGCTAACAGTTGGTATTTACTATCTTTTTAATCCTGGCTATTCTGATGACCATATAATGTTATCCCATTGTAGTTTGAATTTTCATTTTCATGGCAAAATATGTTGAACAGCTTTCCATATGTTTATTGTCAATCTAAATATTTCATGAAATGCCTGTTCAATTCATTTGCTCATTTCTCCAGTGAGTTTTTTATATTGATTTGTAAGAGTATATATACATCCTGTAAATGAATCTTGTCAGATATGTTAGAAATGTTGTCTTCATTGCTATAGATTGCCTTTTCATATTCCCATTGACAAATTTTGATAAAAGTTCAATTTATGAATATATCTTATTACTAGTGTTTTATAATCTTCATAAGTCTTTGAATACCTCAAGTTCACAAAGATAATTTCCCATTTGTGTATATATTTTTATATGTGTGAAGACTTATTTTACTTTATGTGCTATAAAACATATGGAATTGATGGTCACTTATAGTTTTAGGTAAAGATAAAGGTTTATTTTTTTCTGAGTATATATCAAATTGACCTAGAACTACTCACTGGAAAAAACCTTTTTGACTGCTTTGCAATGATCTGTCATAAAACAAATAACTGTGTGTGTGTGTGTGTGTGTGTGTTTCTGGTTTCTCCCTTTTAGCTGCTTGTCTTTAGGTCAAAGGCACATTTCTCATTATTCTGGCTTTAAAATGTCTTTATAGAGAATAGTGTAAGTCTTCCAATAGTCATTGTTTTGGGTTTTTTTTTTGTTTTTTGTTTTTAATTTCTTTTCAGCGTAACAGAATTCATAGTTTTTGCATCATACCCAGTGCTCCATGCAATGCGGGCCCTCCATAATACCCACCACCTGGCTCCCCCAACCTCCCACCCCCCGCCCCTTCAAAACCCTCAGGTTATTTTTCAGAGTCCATAGTCTCTCATGGTTCATCTCCCCCCCAATTTCCCTCAACTCCCTTCTCCTCTCCATCTCCCCATGTCCTCCGTGTTATTTGTTATGCTCCGCAAATAAGTGAAACCATA
>PISX010021998.1:0-32550 GCA_004024625.1 Mellivora capensis
TAGGAGAAGGAAAGGAAAAGTGAATTGGGGGAAACCAGAGGGAGAGATGAAGCATGAGAGACTGTGGACTCTGAGAAACAAACTGAGGATTTTAGAAGGGAGGGGTTTTGGGGGTTGGGTGAGCCTGGTGGTGGGTATTAAGGAAGGTATATATTGCATGGAGCACTGGGTGTGGTGCATAAACAATGAATCTTGGAACACTGAAAAAATTAAATTAAAAAAGGAAATGCAACAAGTTTCTGTACATTGATTTTGTACCCTGCAATTTTACTGAATTTATCAGTTCTAACAGTTTTTTTGGTGAAGTCCTTAGGGTTTTCTATAGATAGTATCACATCATCTACAAATAGTGAAAGTTTTACTTCTTCTTTACTGATTTAGATTCCTCTTATTTCTTTTTGCTGTCTGATTGCTGAGGCTAGGACTTCCAGTACTATGTTGAATAAAAGTAATGAAAGTGGACATCTTTGACTTGTTCCTCACCTTAGTGGAAAAGCTTTCAGTTTTCCCCATTGAGGATTATATTCACTGTGGGTTTTTCAATGATGGGCTTTATGGTGTCAAAGTATGTTCCCTCTAAACCTACTTTGCTGAGGGTTTTTATCATGAAAAGATATTGTACTTTGTCAAATACTTTTTCTGCATCTTTTAAAGTGATCATATGGTTCTTTCTTTTATTAATGTGAGGTATCACATTGATTGATTTAAGGGTATTGAACTACCCTTGCAGCCCAGGTGTAAAGCCCACTTAATCATGGTGAATGGGTTTTTTTAAATGAATCATTGGATTTAGTTTGTATTTTGTTGAGAATTTTTGCATCTGTGTTCATCAGGGATATTGGCCTGTACTCTTTTTTAGTGGAGTCCTTATCTGGTTTTGGTATCAGAGTAATGCTTTTCTCAGAGAAATAATTTGGAAATTTTCCTTCCTTTTCTATTTTTTTAATAGTTTGAAAATATTAAGTATTAACTCTTTAAATGTTTGGTAGAATTTTCCTATGAAGGCATGTGGCCCTGGACTTTCGTTTTTGGGGAGATTTTTTATTACTGATTCAATTTCTTTGCTGGCTATCAGTCTGTTCAAGTTTTCTATTTCTTCCTGTTTCAGTTTTGGCATTTTATGTGTTTCTAAAAAGTTTATCCATTTCTCCCAGGTTCCCTGATTTTTTTGGCATATAGTTCTTCATAATATTCTCTTATAATTGTTTGTATTTCTGTGATGTTGTCCAGGCTCCAGTTAATTTTAGAGTGATCCTAAGAATTAATAAAGGAATGGGAAATTGAAACAGGGAAGAGAGAAAACCAATGAGTGCGTAACAATGAGCTTGTTACCACTGTGGGGATGGGGCTCAGTCCCTCTGGGGACCTTATGAAGAATTCTGTAGGACAAAACTTGGAATTATCCTACCAAGGACCAAGGAAGCTGGGAAATTCATCCCCCATCCTTCCCACCCCTAAACACCTAAGGGTTGCTCTGCTAACATCTCAGCCCTCCTGCTTCCCTTTCCATGGGCTGAGCCCCAATTACCATAGGTCATGGGCACCTGTGGCCAGAAAAAGTGCTCAGAGATCCAAGGGTTCATGGGAGTTATGTATCAAAACTGTCCACCAGGCCTGCAGATGGCTTCTTTCATGGGCCAAGGGGATATGTGTAGAGCATTGGCAGCATCTAATATAATGTGAGCTCCTTAAGACAGCACAAACGTGGTCATTAGCCCTGGATGGATGTTTGGATGAACAGATAGAAGGAAGGTAGTAGAAAACTGGATAAGCAGAGGTATCTGGGATTTACTGAGGTTTAAAATGGAGAATCAAGCTCCAGAAAGACAAAACTCACTGTCTTTAAAATTTTGAGACAATTTTGCTACACACACACACACACATACCCCTCCAAAAGTAAAGGGGAAACTAAGCCTCATCACAGATGTCAAAATTTCACTCACTATTGCCACCCCCAAGGTCACATTTTGCCTATGGTCCTTTTATAGCATTGCTTGCATAAATCATATTAAATACATTATTTACTCTGTTGGGTCTGTTATGAAAGGAACGAGACTGAGACAAAGTGAAAGTTATGCAAAACCTTATTCTATGCCAAACATTGGAAGTTAGACTGACAGGCCAGGGGAATGAGGCTGAGATAAAGTGAAAGTTATGTAAAGCTTTATTCTATGCCAAGCATTAGAAGTCAGACTGACCGGCCAGGACTGCCTCCAAAGAGAGCAACAACCCCTTGGTCTTACAGTCTAGTTTTATAGGGCACAACCACAGACCTCTACATATGTGGCTTTGGCTGATTGGATGTTTCCACCTGTCTGGCCTTGTTTTAGGTGTGTGTTTTAGCAACAGTTACCTGAACCAATATCAATAACTGTTGAGGCATTTATTAAACAACAAAATGTCTACCTAGGCAACATGGAGTCACTATGGCTAAGTAGGCCCAGGCAGGCCCTAGGGGTTTAACAAGTTTTAACGTGGAATCAGCCCCAACATTCCCCCCTTTTCTTTGGAGATCAGTCAATTCTTTGACTCTTTCTGAACTGCAAGCAAACCAGGCTCCAGTGGGGGCCTCAAGGAAGTTGTTTCCTGGCTGCTGCTGAGTAGGAACAGGGTTAAAAGTGACCAAGTTATGAAACTCTTTTGAGTCTTAGTTTTAGTCCATAGTTGGTGGGGTCCACTGGCAGTGGCTCCCATTTCTGGGGGGTGTTCTTGCTTTCGGCTCGTTTGGTGTGACATGTGTGAATCCAGGTCCTGATGTCTTTTACTTTTACTGCTGTGGGGGTGGTCAGGATGACAGTGAATGGTCCCTTTCAGTGAGGCTTCAAGTTTTTATTCGGTGGCAGTGTATCCAAATGAAGTTTCCAGATTGGTAAGGATGTGGTTCCATCTCCATCTCTGTCTCAGTGTAGGCAGCTCAGATCCCTGCATGGGCTTTTTTTAAGACAGACTCTAGTGCCTGCAGTGACTGGAGTACAGATTGATCAGTCATTTTCACTAGGGCAACCTCTTGGAGCCATGGGCAGAGTGGAGGGGGTTTCCCGAACATACATCATGCCCTAAGGAGGGTGAAGGGAAGGAGATCCACCCATCCACTGCCAGTTTCCAGAATTAACTTTGTCAAGGTCTCTTTAAGAGTCTGGTTTATTCTCTCTACTTGTCCGGAACTCTGGGGCCAGTAGGCACAGTGTAGTTTCCAATTAGTGCCCACGGCCTTGGCCAATGCCTGTGAGACTAAACTCACAAATGCAGGGCCATTGTTTGACCCGATCGCCAGAGGCAACCCAAACCTAGGAATTATTTTTTTCTAGTAGCTTTTTTGGCTACTATTTATTCCATCTCATGCTTGGTGGAAAAAGTCTCTACCCAGCCTGAAAGGTATCTATAAAAACTAACATATATTTGTGCCCAATGGGTTCTGTTATTGTCCCTACAGAATATTAGGTAAGATCATCTAAGTGAGCTATTGTGTAACTTCTCTGAAGTTTACCTCAAGTTGTCTAGCTTAGGTAAACAAACATTTAAAGACAACAAAATCTAGAACTTAATATTCATAAAGGTGTGTTACTGAAACATAATTTTTCTTTCTAAAATAACCCTCATTTTCAGAGATAGCCAAATCAGGACTAATTTATTTGAGAAACAAGTCCAGTTTTAACAAACTTGGCCTAATTATTTACATAAGCTCAGCAAGAACAGTGAGTGATCATATAGATCTTTTAGAATCTGCTTTGCTGAAACTTTTTATAAGGAATCTCTAGGTTGAACTTGTAATAACCTCTCCAGGCCAGAAGCCAAGCCAAGTACTTGCCATCAGATATGCCTGCAATACCAGTCAATTTGGGCGAATTCCTCTTTCTGAGGTCCCCAAAGTATCCTGAGGTTCCTGCACCTGCCAGGAAGTGACATTCTTTACTCACCTGCTGAGGCTGTTGGGAACTCTGTAAACAAGGTATCAGGCCAACAGTTTCAAGGGGCTTTATGGCTCCAGGTTTTATAAAGTCAACCTTAGTTCTTTTAAGCTGTCTGGTCATATCTGAGTCTTTCTCGAATATGATATTCCAGTCAAAGCCTTGGCAAAATAACCAGTGTTTCCAATGGTGTCCTGTTACAAGGAGAACAGATTCTTATTGAACTTATGCAAATGACTGATTGACATGGAAGAAAGAATACTTACTGAGACCTTTTGAGTTTTAGAGGGTTCAGATAGAGAGAAAAGTTGAATGCTTTGATTGGTTTACAAATGAATATTTTTACATCTCTGTAAGTTACAGATAACTTAAGAAAAAGTTTCCCTAGTCTGGAATAGCAAACATCAGTTCGTCTAGTCCCATGTTACTAATTCTGGTTTAGTCTGAATGCAGTTTTTACTTAGTTCTGGAAATTTTTACCCATTTTAGTTCTAGGATTCTTAACATATCAAATACCTGTATTTGTCCTGAAAGTCCTTTATATGAATCTCCTTTAAGGTGAAACTTATTTTATAAGAGAATTAAAACAATTATAAGTGACAAAAACTTAGAATAGATATGGTTTTACAATTTAACTGGCAAGAAAATCGGGTTACTTCTGTGACACATAACATTTAAATAATTACAATATCAAGTGATGACCTTATCAAAAGGTTAAAACTTTAGGAAATGCATAGAATTTTTATAATAGTTATAATATTTACCCAAATGTAACCCAAGGTTTATCATTGGTTTAGCAGTACTTTCTGAGTAACTTAGTATACCAAGGAAAAGCCTTATGAGTCAAAGAGATATTATTTACAATTTAAATCTTGCTGACAATTGCTAAAATTTAAGTTTTAGAATCTGGTTTCTCTGGGCAGGCAAAGAGAAAACCATTTATATTCTCTCTTTAACCACAGATCAATTGATCTAAGAAAACTTTGTGGGTTTTTTTTGAACAGAGAGAAAGCAGATTTTTTATACCAGTGTCCTTTTAGTTTACATAATAATCAATATTTACTTGAGTGGATCACCAATATAGATTTGCCATGACACAGGGCTTTAGTCTTCCTTCCTTAAATACTATGCCTCATTTGAACAGAAGCATTTTAAAGGAAAAGATTTATTAGTCTTTATTCCCTTTTTGTGAATACATCCATCAAAACTGATCTAATATGGTTAAATTTCCAACATATTTCATTGTTCTCTTTCAAACCTATAAACCAAGGAAAATAAAGGTCATTTATCGCAAGCCTTCTATGACTTACTAAATACCCTCAAGTTTAGTTTTTATTATCTCCTTTCATGTTCTGGTGTAACCAGACATTTTTACTTTAAAACAAAACTATTTATGCTTTTACGCCCTCTTTTTTTGTGTGTGTACAGTTTTTCTAAACTTACCATCAGTTATCCTCTGGTTTTTTAGACAACATTAAAACTTTTAATAAAAACCTTAACAGCTTTTTTTTTTTTTGTAGTCTAGAATACATGGAGTCATTTGTATTTATCATTCTGATGTGCTATATTTTAGTGCTCCGTGGCTCCGCTGCTTGCCAGGAGCCGGCCCCTCCCCCGCGGTCTATCCTCCCGTCGCTTTCGATTCACTTCTCCGCCAGTCCTACCTTCCAGAAAGTGGCCAATTTTCTGTTTCCAGAATTGCTGTTCTTCCTCTCTTTGATCTCCCATTGGATTTGTAGGTGTTCGCAATGGTTTGATAAGCTATCTAGCTGATCTCCTGCTACTTGATGTCGTCTCAGCCTTCTACTTCTCCACCATCTTGACTCCTTGATGTGCCATATTTTAAAATTCATTTTAATCTTAGTCCATCCTGACTATATCTAAAATTTCTTTTTTGAAGATTTCTCTTCATAAACCTTTTACAACTTTTTTGCCTCTAGGTTTTGTCCCCAACCATTTTTTTTTCCAAACAGTTATCTCATTTAGGAAAAGATTACCTTTTATCTTTAACAAAATGTATTTCCATTTCTTTTTTTTTTTAACATCCTACTTTTTACATATAGGATTGTTTTTCTTACTTCCATCAGTCTTAGTTACAGTTATCAGAATTTTTTTATTCTTAGAAACATTTTAGTCTCTAGTGCTGGCTAAGTATTAACCAATTG
This sequence comes from Mellivora capensis, assembly GCA_004024625.1. Lineage (NCBI taxonomy): Eukaryota > Metazoa > Chordata > Mammalia > Carnivora > Mustelidae > Mellivora > Mellivora capensis. The sequence goes on from PISX010021998.1 coordinate 6,074, forward strand.
TGAATAGTTACAACAGAATTCTGTAGATGGAAAATCCATGAATCAGTTAAGCACAAAACATGTTTACCAACAGATTTAAATATTTTTTTGCAGTAGAAAGTCAAAAGCACAAACCTGGTTCCAGTAATTAATGCTTTAATATTTTATCCTATTTGGTTAAGACCTAGATGTCCAACAAATTTAATTCCATTTGTCATCCAAGCAAACCTTTAAAGTTTCAGGTTACCAAAGACTTTGAAAGCTACTTTAACAATTACCATTAAAACTTTGAGACAGACAACTAATCATCAGTTCAGTTTTTTTTTTTTTTTTTTTTGCTAACAGATTTTAACAAATAACATGAGCTTATTTGACTTTCAGTAAACTTTGATTGAAGTTTCACATTTACTGCTGTAACTTTAAAGACATGTCTATCTTAATTAAACCAACAAACTTAACTTAGTTTAAATACTGATTTACGTTCCACCTGGGCCCACTCCACTTTGGATTTTACCTGAGACATGGGTGGGAGGATCTGGAGTGGGGGGTGTTAGGTCAGGGGCTGCTCTTTTTGTTCCTTGACAGTGAAGAGAGAAGGAGCTGTGGTGCAGGAAGCACCGAGGATGGTTTAAAGGCTGGTTATGCAGGCCGCACCCAAGCTGGTGCAGAAACAGAAGGGGGAGACAGAAGAACAAAGTGCTGCCAAAAGGCAGAGAAAGGATTCCCCATTTTAGAGCTCATCAATTTCAACAGAGGAGCTGATGCCATGCTTTCCCACCAGCAAGGGGGAGGGGCTAGGCAGTCCAGGTCGGGCCAGAGAAGGCAAGGAATTTCCCCGAAACAAAGGGAGTTTTGGCAGCTGCTTGGGAATATTCCTGTCTTGAGTCTCTGTGTTGAGTTAGACTAACCACAGTTGGCTCCAGTTATAGCCATTAACACAAGAAATGAGCAAGGGAGAAGTCCCACACCTATTAGGAGGAATGGAGAGATGAAAGTCAGAGTCCCCTTACTCTCTGCTTGCCCCCATTTCTTCAAACACAACAAACAACACTACAGACAACAAAAAGACGAGACATAGACAACCCCTGACCCAGCAGCCCTCACCCAGAACCTGCGGCTGGTGGGGATTTTCTCGGTCCCCTACAAACGAGCAACACAACAGACAACAAAAAGACAAGACAAAGACAACTGCAGACCCAGTGGCTGGTGGGGATTTTCTCGGTCCCCTGCAACCACCCACTGGTGGGGATTTTCTTGGTCCCCAGACCTCCTAGGGGGACTCGAACCCCTTAGCGATCTACCAGAAGAGGGATGGGGCATCCCTGCATCCACTCCAGCCCTGGGGAGTATGGCTGCATCCAGCTTCTCCCCAGTGGGCCATACCCTGGAGCTCTGCAACCAGACAGACAGACCAGATCTCACAATAAAATCTGGAGATCTTACCTCTGGAGGCTTTTCCCAGAAATTCCAATGCTGGCTCAGTTCTCATTGTTTGATTGCAGACAAGCCCCAAATGTTGGGTCCATTATGAAAGGAACGAGACTGAGACAAAGTGAAAGTTATGCAAAGCCTTATTCTATGCCAAGCATTGGAAGTTAGACTGACCGGCCAGGGCCACCTCCGAAGAGAGCGACAACCCCTTGGTCTTACAGCCTAGTTTTATAGGGCACAATCGCAGACCTCTACATATATGGCTTTGGCTGATTGGATGTTTCCACCTGTCTGGCCTTGTTTTAGGTATGTGTTTTAGTAACAGTTACCTGGAACTGATATCAATAACTGTTGAGGCATTTATTAAACAACAAAATGTCTACCTAGGCAACATGGAGTCACTGTGGCTAAGTAGGCCCAGGCAGGCCCTAGGGGTTTAACAGGTTTTAACGTGGAATCAGCCCCAACAACTCAATGGCTTGTGTGTGCTAGGATGGCCAGCTGTACCAAGACAGCTGCTTAATTAGAATGGTCTTAAATTACTCTTAATCTCACAAAACAAACTGAGGGTTTCTGGGGGTAGGTGGTAGGGAAAGGGTGGTAGGGTTATGGACATCAGGGAAGGTATGTGTTATGATGAGTGCTGTGAAGTGTGTAAACCTGGTGATTCACAGACATGTACCCCTGGGGCTAATAATACATTATATGTTAATTAAAAATTAATTTAAAAAAGAATGGTCTTAAATTAGTCACAGATGCCTAAATGTTTGCAGCTCTGAAGACCCCCAGCCATGCCTCCTCCTTCCTCCTTCCACTATCCTCATCTTTTTCCTGCTTGTTTTTTTTTAAGATTTTATTTATCTTACACAGAGAGAGAACATAAACAAGGTGGGTAGTGACAGGCAGAAGGAGAGGGAGAAGCAGGTTCCCCCACAGAGCAGGGAGCCTGATGTGCTGCTAGATTCCAGGACCCTGGGACCATGACCTGAGCCAAAGGCAGTCAGTTAACTGACTGAGCCACCCAGGCATCCTTTTTCCTACTTTTTAAAACCAGTTTGGGGAGTGGAGGATGTTTAGAATTCAGGGCCCAGAGGGCAGGTCTGTACATTTGGGGTTGGAAACACACCCAAAGCAAGTTGGACCCTGGCCTGGGAAAGAGGATAGGAAAATGAGCCAAAGGGTTTTCTCTTGTGGAGTATGGAATGTCACAGCAGCACAGGCCCCCTAGTGGGGGCCACCCAGATCTGTAGCTTTTCATTTTTTTCTCACCTCAGGGCCCTGAGCTCAATAAGCAGAATATAAACAAATGCACCAACATGGGAGAATGAAAAATGGTTGTGTTTGTTTTCAAGAAAAGCTGCCAGTCATCTTCTCAAGCTAATGAAACAAAGTCTTTCTGTTTTTGAGAAGTCACTTGAGTGCCCCCTTCAGGGGAAGGGAGGTGAAGATGAGGCCCTGAGGAAAGGTGTAACAGGACTTTGGTGACACACTGCTTCCAGGGAAGGGGAGTTGGGGAGAGGAAGAACAAATTCACAAAGGGGCAAAGGGAGGGAAAACATTAAGGCTGACCTTGATTTCAGAGTTCTGACGGGTTGAGGACACTCAGGTGGATTTAGATATCCCCTCCTGAGCTTAGTAGTGAGAAAGGACCCTCTGGGCCCCAGGAAAGAACCGCCCATAGTACTACTTCATAGTAAATAGAGTCCAGACTGGAACTCAGAAAAGAGCAGGGAAAGGAGGGTCAGTTTTTAGATGGTGAGTCATGGAGGGCCGCCCAGTTATTATTTGCTTTCTAAGAGAAATAAGCAGTGACTAAACAAGATTCCCATCTTCCTGGCTCTTGGACTCCTACACCAGGCTGGTGAGGGTGGTAGGGAGCTCTGGGCTTCCTGCTAGGCAGACAGGTAATTAATCAGAAAAGGTGGTGAGGGTACCTGGGTGGCTTAGTCGGTTAAGAGGCTGCCTTTGGCTTAGGTCATGATCCCAGGATCCTGGGATTGAGCCCCACATCAGGCTCCCTTCCCAGCGGGGAGCTTGGTTCTCCCTCTGCCTGCTGCTCCCCCTGCTTGTGCTCTGCCTCTCTGCCAAATAAATAAAATCTTTTTTAAAAAGTTGGTGAAAGGGCTGCAACTTAATCTCAGGCCAGTGGGTGTGCTAATTAAACAGATGCAAGGTCAGGTATTCCAGAAGAAGCAGACTCTGCTCAGGTTAGAGTTCATAGTGGACAACTTTGTTCTAAAGGTCAGACAGTTGCTGCTCCCTGGCACTGACCATGTCACTGTCAGAGCCCCAGAAAGTACAGACACTTTGTAGTCAAAGGCTCTCCTTTCATAGAGATGCTGTAGAGCCTTCCCCATACCCAAGGTGGAATGCTTAATGCTTCCAATTCTTTCCCCCTTGCAGTGTCCACCTTCACAATTTAACATGCCATGGAGAGAAAGTAATTCCCCACCCAGACTCTGTCATGTGACTTATTTTGACTAATGAGATGTTGGTAAACCTGACCCTCATGAAAAGCACTTGCAAAGTAGGACTTCTCTTTCTGGGCTCTGCTGTCTCTGTGAGAAGGGTGATCCCAGGCTAGCCTGCTGGCCCCAGGAGAAGGAATACAAATACATGGCACAGAGCTGCCCAACCAGGAGCACAGTGCCAGCAACATAAACTACACTAAGTAATGACTGTTGTTTTAAGCTACTGCCTTGTGGGTGCTTCATTAGGTAGTACTTCTGTAACAATAGCTGATATAGAAATTTAAGAAAGAATGGGCAGGCCAGCCAGCACTCCATGCGACCTCTTTCCCAGGCTGAAATAACGGTCTATTTTGCCAGCAGCTGAAAACCCACTTCCAACACAAAAATATCAGAAGCACATCTCCTGGGCTTTACCCTTACCTCCACTTCTTCCCTCATTTCTGCCCCTTTCCTCCTACGGGGAACCCAAGCCCCACCAGAATCCCACTGGGAGCATGTGTGTGTGCCCCCCCACACACACACACACGCTTAGTACACTTCTATCCTGACTGAAAACACAGCTGCTTCCTCAAAGACACTGAAGTAGAAAATATCTTAAAATAGAAAATAGAAACTATCCTAAAATAGAAAATATCCTAAAATAGAAAATATCCTAAAATAGAAAATATGCTCAGAGTCTGATTCCCTTGATTATGGGTATGTTAGTGTTCTTTTGCAAGCAGAGCTGAGGCAAGGACTTGGGTATGGTAGGTGTCTTTAAGGTAGATCCCAGAAAGCTGAAGGGAGGGAGAAGAGAGAGGAAGGCAGAAAGGGGGAGGAGTGGTTGGTAGGGGTTTGGGGCTGATTACCACTGTGGGCAACCAAGGCTCCCTCCCACTGGGGACTGCTTAGGGAGTTGCACCTCAGAATTGTCTCTTCAAAGAATGGGAGCATGGGCATTTATCCAGGTGCCATTTCCCACTGAGGCCTGGTGTCCCTCGTGCATTAACAAGCCCCACCCCCGCCAGCAATCCCACCACGAACTGCCCTCAAGGGTTGAGTAATGCACAGTTGAGAGAGCTCTGAGACAGAGCAGCTGAAGCACTAGATGAGATGCCTGAGAAAGAAGGTTGCAGGTGATAGTCAAAGATAGAGGAAGGGCAAGGAGACAGTGTGGACACTAGCTAGGTCTGTTATACAGGGGCCCTATGAGCAGGGGGGGTAAACTCTGCATGGTGATGTCACCAGATCCTAATAGCAAACCTGAGAGGAGGGCAGGATCATGAACCCTATCTTACACCCAAAGCCAATAAGCTGATAGGGAGATCAGAATCCAAACTCTAGTTGGTTATGTAGTTGGTTATGTTCTGAATCCATTGATCTTACCCTACTCCTGGAGTAGCTTCCCCATTAATTCATTCAACAGCTATTTGTTAGGGTCCGGGCACCAATGGTAGGTAGTGGGGAGGGTTGCCAACTATAGTTGCTCAGTTTGTGTACTGCGCAAGAATACCATATCTAAGGAAACACCAGTCACATCACAAACAGCACAGAATGGTGTATTTGTTATGATAATTTTCTAGCAGATGATAATAATGTGCTTTATTCTAACAAAGTCAGTGTGCTAAAATAATTTTCCAATAGATACATCAAACATCTCACAAAGAAGCACCTGTCCACTTTGCACCATTTGTACTTGTGACAGACCTGGGCTCAGGGAGTACAGTTAAAGGCAAAATAGACAAAATCCCTGCCTTGTGGATTCTATAGATTAGCCAGAGAGACTGGTGTCAAACAATTAAACACACCACCATTTGTATTCATGCATATATTTGTAAATGCTGTGAGTGGGGAAAAGCATACTGGCAGGCCTTGCTCCAAAAGGCCTCCTGGATGTCCCTCTCTAGACAAAAGGAGAATGAAAAGGAACTACCTGGGGGAAAGGTGGGAGAAGAGTATTTCTGGAAGAGAGAACAACAAGGGCTCAGACAAGAAAGAGCCCAGGAAGGAGCTCAGCAAGTTTAAGGAATTTTGGGAGCATCCAAAAGAGCAGTGAGGGTGAAGGAGAAGAGGTGAGGGAAAGGTCACCAGGAACGAGTCACACAGGGCATGTGAACTAAGGTAACTGAACTGGGTTGATTCTTTTAGATAGATAGATAGACAGATAGATAGATTTCTTTATTTATTTGACAGAGAGCACATGTGCCCACAGGCTGGGAGAGAGCAGAAGAGGGACAGGGAGAAGCAGAGGGAGAGGGAGAAACAAGTTCTCCGCTGAGCAGGGAGCCGGATGCAAAGCTCGATCCCAGGACCCTGGGATCATGACCTGAGCCAAAGGCAGATGCTTAACCAACTGAGCCACTCAGCACCCCTAAACAGGGTTGATTCTAAGGGCATGGGAAACTGCCAGAGGGTTATAAGCAAGCTCATGGCTTATTTTAAGCAGCTTGTTCTGCTAATCTGCAGAATTGGGGGAGGCTGGAGGAAGGCAAATTAATGAACAGGAAGAAGCCTGCCTTCCCGTGGGTGAGATAAAACTCTGTCTTCCAAGGTCAGCACCTTCTACCAGCTCTGCAGCAGAGCTAGCAGAGCTGGACAAAGTGGCAAGTGTCACAGATAAGTGGTCTGGGAGAAGATTAGAGAGAAGACGTAGGTACCATTGGCTGGCTTACGTGGGAGGGGACAGAGGAAGCTCACTAGGTGATGCAGTCTTGCCAACTGGCAATGTCAGTTTTGCAGAGCATCCGGAAGGCTCTGAAGTCATTGAATCACGACATGGCAAGAAACTCAACCAGGGAGACCACAGAGCAGAGATCATACCCTCAGGTGATAAATCTACTTCCAGCCCTGGACTTTTGGTTTTTGAGAACACCGTATTCAGAGCTGAGTCTGGAAAGCTCCCCTTGCAATATGGAGATGCACTGCACACCCAAATAATACCAGTGGCAGAGCACCAGGCACATAGCCTCGCTCAGTCATTTGTAGCCAGTTCTGTGACCCATCTCACCTCACTCAAGCTCAGAATCAACAAGAGAAGGGAGGTTTGGAGGGTTGAGTGGTTTTCTAGGATTACACAGTGAGCTAGGTTTCAAGTTGGATGTGTGCCTCATGTTCCGTCCAGCAGGTATACACCTAAGTAAGCACCGTGTTTCCTCCCGTTTCTCCAAAATTCAGGCAACTTCAAGCCCCAGATCCCATCTCAGTTTTCTCTCTATTTCATCCTAACTCCTTCTTATTGTCCCTGATGGTGGCTTTTTCACATCATCACATGCACATAATAATAGCCTCCCCTTCTTCTCTCATAAGTTGTCCCCCTCTCTTCAGTGCAAATGTCTCCATGAAGAACTCTTCCCTGATCTTATGGGATTGGGCTGTTAGTTTAGCTCTACATGTGATTATGAGTGCATGCAGGTACATGTGAAGTAACACGCCCCCCTTTTTCATGAAATCAAACTCAAAGAAGTCACACAAATGCAAAACAAGTGAGACTTCATAAAGAAACCCCCATGAAATCAGAAAACGCAATGCTCACTTAGACGGAGTGCTCCTTAGACATAAGGATCTTGGGTCTGTTTTCTACTCTCCCACCTTAGGGGTGTTTGAGACATCAATCCCAGTGAGATGAATGTAGGACACTATCATTATGGCAGTTCATTAAGAACATGGAATCTCCTTGAGGCTTTGAGAGTGAATAGCAGCTGACAAAGTCTGTAGCTAATACTAATTATTGAGAGAACAGCAGTGACAGACAAAGCTGTGATATTCATAAAGACATATTCCTTATGAATATTCAAGGCCTTCTTTTAAGAAGAATTAGGCACATGGTGCCTGATTGAATAAAAAGGCAATCAGCATTTGTAGCAGATCAGAAAGTACAAATATGGCAGCTGACATTGACATTGAGGCCACATGGAGGAAAACAGCATGGGAAAAGAGTTCCTAGGAAGGCCGGGAGGCTCCCCAAGAGCACCTGGGTTTGGAAATGGGTTGAGCTCATGTAGGCAAAATTTCCCAGTTTGACTTTACAGCCAGACAGCCTGGGTTTGAATCTTGCTCCACCACTGACAAGCTATGGGACCTCAGCCATCATTCAACTTCTTTATGCATCAGAGTTTTTTATTTATCTCTTAAAATGGGAATAATAACCTTATTTGCCTCGAGGTCTTTATGAGGATTAAATAAGGTAATATAAAAAGTGCCTAAGTAGTCACAGAACATAGAAAACATTCTATACCTGCTTTATGTGCATTGTTTCATTTCATTCTTAGAGGGAACCTCTGAGGTTGATATTCTTATTATTAGTCTCTCAGTTTCTTCATCTACACAGTAAGAATATGAAGTAATCTACAAGTGGTAGAGCTGGGATTTCGACCTAGGTCACACTACATCTGTCGCTGGAGCCAGTGGTTGCTGGGCCTTATTAAATTGGTAGACTTTTGTCTTGTTCCCTAAAGTCAACCCCCCACCATTGTTGTGTGGGTGTGTGCATGCGCTATATGTTTCACTTACTTCAACAAACATTTACTGAACATCTACTATTTTCCAGCACTGTTCTAAGTACTTGGAATCTACCAGTGAACAAAATAAATAAAGAATCCTGCCTTCATGATACTTGTATTCTAGCAGTGAAATAATAAATATAATGAATTAATAAGTTAGATGACAAATACAGGGTCGAGGATAGGCAGGGAGGCTCCTCTTGGCTGAAAACAGCCCCCATGGTATGCGCCGACACTGAGCAGTCATTTGAATGTTTGTCTATAACAAGGTAGGGAGCATCAACCGAAGCAGCTGAAGAAGTCGACAAACAGTGTGTGAGGGAGGCAGCCTGATGATGTGGCAGGAGCCTGGAAGCCTGAGTTCCAGCACTGCCTCTGCCAAACCTCCTCTCTACTTCTTGCCCTCGTTTCTCAAGTCACTGCTAGCTCCGACGCTCCACTGCACATTGATCAAGGAAGTACATAGCACTCTCCTATAATAGTAATAGCTTCTAGGAGTGTTTTCTGCATGCCAGACGTCGAACTGAATGCTATGCCGTGGAGCAAACTGCTCTCACCATAGACCCTAATTCAGTGCAGAGGATGCAATCCCGCTGTCTTATTTGATCTTGACATCAAGAAACAAGTCTGTTTTCAGAAACTGACATTCAAGGAGCTTGCTTTTCAAATTGAGGGGAGTAAACCTTGCAGGATAAACATCCTTGCCTGCCGCCTTGGAGTGACCTGATGCCTCCTAGGGGAGTGTGGCCACACAGTGGCATCTCCACTGTCCTCTGTGCCTTCAGCATGGTGTGCCCAGGAAGTGCTCCACAGTGCCACCTACAAAGCCCTGGGTACTCCACTGGGCTGGAATGGAAAGGGCTTTTCGAGGCTAGTTTTAGCAAAAGGCATCATGGCACTGTGTGCATTTCATGTGGGATTAAGTTCTGCAAACATTCTCACGTGCACCCCGTGCGTGCTCATTGGTGGACCCTGAGAGACACAGCTGTGACTTCCTCCCCTTTTTGAGACAATACCAACCATGGTATGCATGGGGACTGACTCCCCACCAAACCTCAACCTTACACATATGCATGTGTACGGGTGCTCACAGATGCACATGCATACGGCACACATCTTCCTAGAGAGAAACTTCTCAACAAATCCCTACTACCTCCCACCATCAATGAACTCTAGTCCACATAACAAAGAGTTAAGGAATCCTGGCATGCTGTGAAAGGGGGGAAAATTGAATTGTAGAAATTGAATATTATAGTGGCATGTAATTTAGAACAATCTTATGACTCATTAAGCCTTCAAAACTTAAAGAGATGTTTATTTTAAACCCTATCTAAAAATTAAGCAGTTAACACACCCTTCAACCACCCTTCTTCCTGAGCAGGATGGCACAGCTAATCAGTGCACTTAGCTTTCACCTCTGGGGTGAATTAAATCTGTCTTCAGTCATAACAGACTTAAGCTTAATGGCTTCAATCCAGTCATTTTGGAGAGGGGCCTGTGCACACAAGGAGGCCTCCGTGAGATTGCAGGGAAGTTTCCACAGGAAAGAATTGGGGTGTGGGGATGAGTGTGCCCTCTGCGGCTGGCACCAAGCCCTCAGGTGACCTTGATCTAGAAGAGATAGCCACTCTCAGGGGCTTGCTGTGGGCTCCCTGCTGTGTCACCTCACATTAACACCATTCTTTTGAACTAGAAGTCTCTGCAAACATCCAGCCCTCCTGTAGCTTCCTCTCCCTGCCTCCTAGCCTGGCAACCACTGGAGATTCAGCTTATGTTTCTAGCTTGTACCGGAAAGCATCTTGGTCCCCCTCAAGAGAAGGTATTGCTGGACAACGCAGATGCTATCTCCAGGTGGGGATCTGGAGAGAGGTCTGTGCAGATAAGCCTCCCTACTTTAGTGCCGACTGTCATCAAGACAATCAAGCACTGGTCTAGAGGAAGGAGGCATTATCCCAGTTACTTCCAGTGCCCATGGCTGCCCCTTAACCCACATCAGTCCATTTGTGTCTGGAAGGCCCAGATCATTGCAGACAACATGCTGCTCTGTCTATGGAAGACATGGAACCAGTTCAGCGGTTTCGACTATTAGAAGGGACAAGGGTCCTAAGAGTGAATCATAGGACTGGATTGGGGGTGGGGGGGGTAGGACAAGGATCTGAGCCACTGACTCAAACCCAGAACCTCCGGGGCAGAGGAGGTCACACAGGGAAACAGCTGTGAGCATGACTCTGACCTACCCTGCCTTGTGCTCCCTGCCCTCCCCACCCACTGCCGCCCTCACCTCCCACTCCAGGTTCTCCATCCTCACCACTCAGCTCCCTCCACAACCTCCTGAATTTTGCCATTGCCTCATTCTCTCTCCACACCCCAGAATATTCTTCCTGAAACACTTTTCCATCTAGCACTGCCTGACTAGAAACTTCAGTGTCTCTCCCTACCACTCAGACTAGCTCCACAGCCCTCTGCTCCCACTCCCTTATGCTCACAGGGCTTCTAGCTTCCATGGCCTTACCGGTGCCCCTGCTGCCCCTGCTTTAAACACCCTGCCCCTTGCTCTCCATCTAATCATGGTCCAGCTGTGGGCCCATCTCCTCCATGAAGCCTTCCTAACTTACACCATATCTCACTTCATATCTCCTGCTCATAGCAATGGTCACCTGCTCCCTCCCCTTGCTTCTGCATCTTGAAAACTCTTCCTCTCATGGCATGCTTTGTTATTGTATTCCTTCAACTCTAAAACTCTCTGAAATGGGATGTGGCTTAACCACCATGGTGGGCTAGGCACAGTTGTGACACAGTTGTAATTGCCTATGTACAGACATCAAAATCTGCAGAAATGGTATCCAGGCTTGGAAGAAAATCCCAGAAACGCTGCTCCCTGGGGTTCCTCACAACACCCAGAGCAAGAATGTGTAGAAAAGCACAGACATCAAAGACTCACAATCAAAACATAACTCAGAAATTTCAGATTCTGAACATGAAGAAGTTTGAGCAATATTTTAACCAATTTATTTTACTAATATTTTCCTATTTGTGTGTGTGTGAAAGATAACACAGCATGAAAAATATCTATATCCAAATAAGTTTCTTTGCAATAATGTAAGAACTCTTTCCAATACATGCACAAGAAAAATTCCAAGTGATAACAAAACATCATGTCACAGGTTAAATATATTCTTTCTTACACAAAATAATGATGTGTCCTACAATCTCGGGGTCCTCTGAAGAGAGCTGTAGGTTCCAGCACTTCAGAGCTGCTCTGAAGAGGACCCTACAGACCCTCAGCCACTGGAGGAATAGCAGTGAGACACTGGCTATTTCTCTTCCTCCCATCCTCTGTCGTTCCCGGAGACAAACGAAGCCACTGAAATTTCCTCAAATAAAACAATGTAATTTAATTCCTCAAGCCCAGAAGGAAAGGAGGAGAGAGTTTAGACACCTTTGCCAGAGTTGTTCCCTGGACCTTCCTCTAGAGACCAGCCCAGACCCTCTCAGAGAAGAAAAAAGAGGAACATGGGTCTGACCCCTCTGCCGCGGAGAGGTCACTAGTGGAAAAGGACCCATCCATCTGCTTTCTTCCGCCGCAGACGGGTTCGTGATTCTGACAGTTCTGTGCTGGGAGGAGCCCGATGCAGGCCCTGCACCACAAACGTGTTCAGATGAGTCTCTGCTAATTAGTGTGACATGCAGGCAGGGATATGAGCTCCTCCGGGAACGGCTCTCTCCCCTCGTGCATGTATCATGCTTTTCTGCCACGTAGGGGAGCAGCTGGACACCAACTCCAATGAAAGGAGCCAAGCCGTGAGGCTTGGGGAACACTGCGGGCCACGCAGAGGTGGGGCTCCTCTTGCTGGAGAAGATCACTGTGTGCCTCGGACCCCTGAGCTTCAGGAAGGAGGCTTGTCCAAGGCCATGCAGGCCAGAGCCAAGATTAGTACTCAGGAAAGCGCCACCCAGCCCTTCACCCGCTGGTGTCAGAAAAGAGGGCCCAGAGGAGACAGCATTCTGGAGCTGGAGTTGGAGCCTGCTATTGACAGGAGACCACAGGTCACCCTCGGGTAAGGGCGGGACACAGTTCATTCCAACACCAGATAAACAGAAACCAATGTGGTTAGAGTGGAGCAAAGAGGAGGCAACATCCACTCTCACTTGGGGTGGTCAGGGTGGGCTTCAAGGAGGAATTCCAGTGTGCAAAGAACAAGATGAGGAGACAGGGTTTTCCAAATGAATCATGCAACACAGTCAAGGCTGGCAGTAGACAGGCTCCCAGACATTCCCGCCATCCCAGCCCCATCTGGGGGAGAGCTACAGTGCATCAGGTCTCTGGGGAAACAGCATGATGGGGAGACCAAATGGAGGCCACACTTGTTTGACAGCTAAAGCCCATCTCAAAACCTTCAGCTGTAACGCTTCCCGGTTAGGGGAAAAACTTTCTTCCAGAAAGTTCTTCATGTCGATCAGCAAAAATGCTAAGTCTTGCCATTAGAAGTTGTCAGGGACATGGGGCCATTCCCCATAATAAAAACAGAATGAATACAAAACATAGTGGTATATTTGAATTTTACTTTAACCTTTTATATGAAGTATTTTCAAACACATAAATATCAATAGTATAATGAACCCCCAGTGTACTCATTACTCAGCTTCAATAATTATCAACATTTTCCCAGCCCTGTTTCATCTAGTCTTGCCACCTCACCACCTTGAGGTATATTTAAGGTATATTTAAAATCTTTAAAAAAATAAAAATTAAATTAAAAAAATAAAATACCTACAGACAAAAAGGAAATTATATATATATATACATATATATATTTAAAGATTTTATTTATTTATTTGACAGAGAGAGATCACAAGTAGGCAGAGAAGCAGGCAGAGAGTGGGGGGAGAAGCAGGTTCCCCACTGAGCAGAGAGCCCGATGCGGGGCTCGATCCCAGGACCCTGAGATCATGACCTGAGCTGAAGGCAGAGGCTTTAACATACTGAGCCACCCAGGCACCCCAAAAAGGAAATTTTTTAAGACCAAAAACTGTAATATGAATGAAGCTCACAAGCTAATTATAGAATTTGTTAAAATGCATATTAACTCATGGTGTGCTAGAGGCAGTGCAACGTGAGAATAGGACATTGATGTGAGTTGTTAGATAAACATAGTCTCCTTCCCCTCCAGAGTGTGCATGCAGCTGGAGAGACATTCACCATCTTCATGGGAAGTCCTTCAGGGACGTGACCCTCCTGGGGCTCAGAATAGGCCCTGCTGGTGCAGCCCCCACCCCTTCGTACAGCTCCCCAGACTGAGGAAAGGGCCCCAAGCACAGCCAGGACAAAGCTGGGATAGGAAGGACTGCGATGTGGCCTTGTGGCTGTGGCAGCGACAATGCTGAGAGAGAAGGAGCAGTGCCTGTCACAACATTAAGAAGCCTCTCGGGCTGTCACTGAAAAGCTTCTCTCCTCTTCTCAGCTCTCCCCACCCTGTGCCCCCTCCCTTCAAGTTTCAAAGTCTTGTTATTGGCATGAATGCATCAATGGAGCCCTTTCACCCCGAGGCCTGGAGACACTGGTGTGGCAACAAAAAGAACTGTAACAACATCATTTGGTTTTTCTTCCTTCTATTTTGAAGGGAAAAAAAATTTTTTTTTCCTAAGCAGTGATTATTACCAACTTAGTGAAATATCTTCTTTAATCTTAAGATCTGACAAACTCCTGCTGGTGGGTATTTCAATGTTCTCTGTCTTCCCAGAAGCAATTAGAGGTTTAAGCTAAGATAGTTAATTTCCTACTTACTCTTTTTCACTCTAACACTCTTCATGGATTCACAGACACCACATTGTCTAATTAAGCATTTAAAATAGTAGCAGAGGCTAATGAAACTAGTATGTTGTAAAATACAGGTGAAAAATCAGAACAGTCTTCAGAGGTGGAGCTGGCTTCGAGGCAGGTTTCCAGGGCATGTTGCCCCTTTCCTCTTCCTGAAAGCAGCCAGTGCCAAAGGAAACCAGCTCCCAGTCAGGGGAGAGCAGGTGCTCTGAGGCCCTGGAGCCACACACACAGGGTGCTCCCCACTTTCCCCACAGGCCTCCTCCTACACACTGGTCCAGGCTCAGTGTCCCTCCTCAGCCCCACTACCCTCGTGGTAAAGCCTGCACTCTCACTCTGGGTGTCCCAGCCCTGCCCGCCTACGTGGTCTCCTTGCAGCCTATCTTTGCTTATTTTCAAAGTTCCAACCATACTGGGCTCACCTTTCTCCCTCGGGCATGCCAAGCTCTTTCCTCATTTTGTGGGGCCATGCTTTTTGATATGCACTCCCCCCACCCTTTGGCTGGCTCCTTCTCTGTTAGATCCTGGCTCCCACGTCACCCCCTGAGCAGGCCACCTGCCAGCTGAGCTAAATCAACCCCCTCTTTGGTTATTCTTCATCTTGCCTCGTGTTCTTTTTTTCACAGCACTCATCTCCATTTCAATTTCATCTGTCTGTTCACATATGCTCTGCATCTTCCCTGCTAAAAGTGGAGGCTCCATCACAGAAGGGACATGCCAATCTCCCTGATGGTGCTAGCCCCAGCGCTGGGCCTAGCACTGGTACAAAGAAGGCACTGGATGATAGATGTCGACCAACTGACTGTATGAAAAGGAAGAACAGGCAGCTCCGTCCTTCCAACTGCTCAGGCCAAAAGCCTTTCAATCACCCTTGACTCCTCTTTTTTCTCTCCACACAACCATCTCATTGGTTGATATTAAACCTCACTGGACATCAGATTACATTTATACCCTCTAGAGCAGTACCCTAGGCCATGCCCTTGATCTGTCATGGTTTCCACAGCCCCTCTCTGGTCTCCCAACCCTGGCAGGTGTGGGGTGTCCACAAGGCAGTTGCAGTGGAGCTCTTAGAACATAGCGCACCCTATGTCAGTGTCTGCCCTGGTGGGACATAGAGCACCTTATGTCAGTCCCTGCCACACTGGCCTCCCTGCTCTTCAGTATTCAACACCTACTCTTCTCTCTGCCTCACACAGCCTTGTCCAAGATAACCACACCTTCTTTAAAGTGTCTGCTCAAATGACAGCTTATCAGGCAGACCTTCCCTGGCTAGCTTATGTAAAAAGCAACCTCCTAGGCACCGCCATCCTCAGCCAACTTATTCTGCCTCATCTTCCACCATCTGACACATTCTACATTTATTTGTTTATTTGTAGTGCCTCCCTCAATAACCTATGAGCTAAGTGAGAGCAGGGATGTTGTTTTGTACTGCTGTATCCCCAGTACCTAGAATAGTACACAGTAAGCACTCAATAAACACATGTTGATGACAAGGTCTGTCTGCTTTACATTCCTTGATTGATTACAAACTTCCCAAGGCCATCAGTTAACACAGTTACAGTGTACTTTTAGCCTGTCTCAGAGAAGACTCTTCCATCCAGGTACACTATCTTCTCCAGTGTCATCCCAGTTCCGTCCCAACCTATCCCCATGAGGGTCGGCAGGAGCGGAGGCTTCTGGATGTCCTTTCTGGAGCCTGATCTACCTTTCTAATACGCCTCAGTTTACAACATTGTCCATTAATTCTGGACATGTTCAATTATGCCAGGTTTCCCAGCACTCACCATAATTTATGTCCAACTCTGTACCTTGAAGATTCCAAATTTCTCCAATTTCATCTATCAGATAGGGAATATGGAGCTCCTTTTTTAAATAACATATAATGTATTATTTGTTTCAGGAGTATAGGTTTGTGATTCATCAGTCACAATTCACAATTCACACAATTCACAATTCACAGCATTCACCATAGCACAATTCACATACCCTCCCCAATATCCATCACCCATGCACCCCATCCCTCCCACTCCCCTCCACTCCAGCAATCCTCAGTTTGTTTACTGAGGTTAAGAGTCTCTTTTTTTTTTTAAAGATTTTATTTAACCGTGTGACAGACAGAGATCACAAGTAGGCAGAGAGGCAGGCAGAGAGAGGAGGAAGCAGGCTCCCCACTGAGCAGAGAGCCCGATTCGGGGCTCAATCCCAGGACCCTGAGATCATGACCTGAGCCGAAGGCAGAGGCTTTAACCCACTGAGCCACCCAGGTGTCCCAGGTTAAGAGTCTCTTATGGTGGGCACCTGGGTGGCTCAGTGGGTTAAAGCCTCTGCCTTCGGTTCAGGTCATGATCTCAGGGTCCTGGGATCGAGTCCTGCATCGGGCCCCCTGCTCGGCAGGGAGCCTGCTTCCTCCTCTCTCTCTCTCTCTGCCTGCCTCTCTGCCTACTTGTGATCTCTCTCTCTGTCAAATAAATAAATAAAATCTTTAAAAAAAGAGTCTCTTATGGTTTGTCTCCCTCTCTGGTTTCATCTTATTTCATTTTTCCCTCACTTCCCCTATGATCCTCTGTCTTTTTTCTCAAATTCTTCCTATCAATGAGATCATATTATAATTGTATTCTTTGATTGACTTACTTCTTTTAGCATAGTACCCTCTAGTTCCATCCATGTCATTGCAAATGGCAAGATTTCAGGGTTTTTGATGGATGCATAATATTCCATTGTGTGTGTGTGTGTGTGTGTGTGTGTGTATGTATGTATATATAATCTCACATCTTCTTTATCAATTCATCTGTTGATAGACATCTAGGCTCTTTCCATAGTTTGACTATTGTGGACATTGCTGCTGTAAACATTGGGGTGCACATGCCCCTTTAGGTCACTACATTTGTATCTTTAGGGTAAATACCCAGCAGTGCAATTGCTGTGTTGTAGGGTAGCTCTATTTTCAACTTTTTGAGGAAACTCCATACTGTTTTCCAGAGTGACTGTACCAGTTTCCATTCCCACCAACAGTGTAGGAGGGTTCCCCTTTCTGGAAATATGGAGCTCCTTGAGACAGAGCCTTAAACCACTATCAATAAGGAAATGTAAGATGAGTAGATTAAGGGTTTTCAAACTTGTGCTCTGTTCCATGATTAAGAGTTCCATAGTCAGGCAAAACTGGGAAGTGCTGCATACAACAAACAATTGTCCCTTAAATGGGGGTGCTTTGGTACTGTATACCCATATCAGAAATCCACTTACATGTGTTCATCTTGCTGTTGAGACCTGTGAAATGTTCTTCACTGTCTCTTAAAGCCAGCCAGGTGGCTGACACAGTTGGAAAGGTGTTAACCTGCCAAATTATTTGGCCATGATCTCTTCTTCTGCCATTTTCTGTGACCCAATAAACAGGTTCAACTTGTAAGGTTTATCAAAAGGCAAGCAGGTAATGGTGTGTAAAAGATGTCAAATACAAGTTTTATAGTCTCTAGAGGGCTTTCAGGAGATGGTCAATTCAACAGGATAACAGTCAGCAGAAAACTAGGGATGGCCAGTCCTTTCAATTCATGAAGAGTCACACTGCATGACACCGCATAACATTATAGCAAGATCCAGGGGAGAAATTATGGCCAGAGCATGTCAGTTCCTCAGGGAATTTGGAAAATAATTTAAGAAGGGAGCAGGGCATGAGTCAAACTCATCTCTATAGGGACTGGTCTATAATGTCACTTACGATGGTTAATTTTTTGGAGTTCACCTTTTAATGCCTCCATCACCACCACTAAAGGGGGTTCCCTTCACATCCCCAACTTGCAGACCCACAAAACACATCTGACATCCCTTGACAGAGAAACCTCTTTATCTCAGCTAAGGAAGGAATCCTCTTTTATAAGAATCCCCTACTCACTTCTCCCATAAGGAATCCAGAGGATGTTCCAAAACAAAGTTTGCCAATTATGGCTCATGCACCAAATCCAACCCTCTGTCTGTTTCACAAATATAATTTTAGGAAACACAGACACACACATTCTTTGTGTATTGTCAAGGGCTTCATCATGCAACAATGGCAGAGTTGAGTGGTTACAACACAGACTATAGGGTCCACAAAGCCTAAAATATTTGCTGATTCTTTATAGAAAAAAATGTGCCAACCCCTATCTTAAAGTAGTTAGCAACTCAACAAAAGGATACAATACTATTGTAAAAACACAGGGCCAAGCAGGATTGCTGTCCTGTCAGCTGCCTCCATAGCTGGCATACCACAAAGAGGGAGGAAAACCACCAAAGGAGAACATTATTATAGCACGGCATCTCCTAAGCATTCACCTCTAGAATCCCAAGCTGCTTCTTACAAATTTTCTCTGCCCGTTGATTTTTCTGGCCAAACAAGGCAAGTTGAACACTTCCTCCAAGGCAGATCTCAACCATAGATGGATGGGAAGTTGGTAGATAAGTACTCCAGCTCCTTCACAGTTGGGCACCACGGAGGGACATCCAAAAAATTCCCCTTTTCATTTAAACTAATTCAAGTTGGGTTCTATGCCTTACAAATTAAGAATCCTGACTAATCTCAGTGGGCTGCTCTACAGCATCCTCTCCATGTAGGGACCTGGGGGCCAAGATGATCAGGTGCCCAAGAGAACATTACTGGGGGTTCAAGGGCTCTGCTGGGACAAAGACAATATGCAATAGCTCAAAAGAGAACACCAGCTTTCCCACTTCTGACCACTCAACCAGAAGACCTCAAGTGTCCATGTCTTCTGGGAGCCACCTCATAAATGACTTAATAAGTCCTCCAGGGCCCCACATGACCTGGTTTCTGCCACTCTCCAAGCTCATCTCCTCCTCATGTCCTTCCTTATAAATCTCTGGCCATACTGTCCTCCTTCCAACCCCTTGACCAACCAAGTCTTTTCTCTCCTGGAGATCTTTGCAGTTGTTCTTCCCTCTACCTGAAATATTTTCCTGAAATTTATGTGTTACTGGAACTTCTGGCCATTCAGTGCACAGCAAAAATGTCACTTCCCCAGAAAGGTCTTCCTGCTTTCCTGCTTCCTGCTAAAGTGAGCCTGTCCTGCCCCTTCACACTTGATCACATCACCCTGTTTTGTTTTCTACTTAGCACTTGCTACTGTGAAATTATCTTGTCAGTCTTTTATATTACCAATTTCTCTCTCTTCTGAAAGTGCTTATGCATGCTTGTTTCCCCAACATCAAGAAAGTACATTGTAGATGCTAAACAAATATTTGTTGGGTAGATGGGAGAATGAATAAAAGGATAGAAGGGAGGAAGGAAATGAGGAAGGGAGGAAAGGGGAAGGGAGAGAAGGAGGATAGAGGGTTAAGTACTCTCCATAATTGTCTAGAATTTATAGATTAAGACTGGTTCACCACTTGATTCAGATATGTTTTCCCAGTTAGAAATGTGTTAGGCCAGGGGCACCTGGGTGGCTCAGTGGGTTAAAGCCTCTGCCTTCAGCTCAGGTCATGATCTCAGGGTCCTGGGATCCAGTCCCGCATCCGGCTCTCTGCTCAGCAAGGAGCCTGCTTCCTCCTCTCTCTCTCTCTGACTGCCTCTCTGCCTCTTGTGATCTTTGTCTGTCAAATAAATAAATAAAATCTTAAAAAAAAAGAAATGTGTTAGGCAAAAAAAAAAAAAACCAAATATAATAGCTGAAAGATAAAAGGTTGTTCTTCTTAATAAGAAATCTAAAGATAGGGGCGCCTGGGTGGCTCAGTGGGTTAAACCTCTGCCTCTGGATCAGGTCATGATCTCGGCGTCCTGTGATCAAGCCCAGCATGAGGCTCTCTGTTCAGCGGGGAGCCTGCTTCCCCCTCTCTCTCCCAGCCTCTCTGCCTACTTGTGATCTCTGCCAAATAAATAAATAAAAATCTTTTTTAAAAAAAGAAAGAAATCTAAAGATAGAAAATTGCTGGTACTAGTTCAGGTGTTTCATGACATCAGAGACCCAAGCTCATTTCATTTTTTTTATTAATTTTTTTTATTTTTTATAAACATGTAATGTATTATTAGCCCCAGGGGTACAGGTCTGTGAATCGTCAGGTTTACTCACTTCACAGCACTCGCCATAGCACATACCCTCCCCAATGTCCATAACCCCACCACCCTCTCCCTACACCCCTCCCCCCCGGCCACCCTCAGTTTGTTTTGTGAGGTTAAGAGTCTCTTTTGGTTTGTCTCCCTCCCAATCCCATCTTGGTTCATTTATTCTTTTCCTACCCCCCTTATCCCCCCATTGCATCTCCACTTCCTCATATCAGGGAGATCATATGATAGTTGTGATAGTTGTCTTTCTCCGATTGATTTATTTCGCTAAGCATAATAACCTCTAGTTCTATCCACATCATCACATATGGCAAGATTTCATTTCTTTTGATGACTGCATAGTATTCCATTGTGTGTGTGTGTGTATTATGTATATATATATATACATATATATGTATATATATATATATATATACCACCTCTTCTTTATCCATTCCTCTGTTGATGACATCTAGGTTCTTTCCATAGTTTGGCTATTGTGGACATTGCTGCTCTAAACATTCCATAGTTTGGCTATTGTGGACATTGCTGCTCTAAACATTCAGGTGCACCTGCCCCTTTGGATCACTACGTTTGTATCTTTAGGGTAAATACCCAGTAGTGCAATTGCTGGGTCATTAGGTAGCTCTATTTTCAACTTTTTGAGGAACCTCCATGCTGTTTTCCAGAGTGGTTGCACCAGCTTGCATTCCCACCAACAGTGTAGGAGCGTTCCCCTTTCTCTGCATCCTCGCGAGCATCTGTCATTTCCTGACTTGTTAATATTAGTCATTCTGATTGGTGTGAGGTTTTATCTCATTGTGGTTTTGACTTGTATTTCCCTGATGCCGAGTGATGTGGAGCACTTTTTCATGTGTCTGTTGGCCATCTGGATGTCTTCTTTGCAGAAATGTCTGTTCATGTCCTCTTCCCATTTCTTCATTGGATTATTTGTTCTTTGGG
Source organism: Mellivora capensis (assembly GCA_004024625.1). Taxonomy (NCBI): domain Eukaryota; kingdom Metazoa; phylum Chordata; class Mammalia; order Carnivora; family Mustelidae; genus Mellivora; species Mellivora capensis. Next base: position 27,242 of record PISX010021998.1, read on the forward strand.
TGTTGAGTTTGATAAGCCTTTATAGATTTTGGAAACTAGCCCTTTATCTGATATGTCATTTGTGAATATCTTCTCCCATTCTGTCAGTTGTCTTTTGGTTTTGTTGACTGTTTCCTTTGCTGTGCAAAAGCCTTTGATCTTGATGAAATCCCAATAGTTCATTTTTGCCCTTGCTTCCCTTGCCTTTAGCGTCATTCCTAGGAAGAAGTTGCTGCGGCTGAGGTCGAAGAGGTTGCTGCCTGCGTTCTCCTCAAGGGTTTTGATGGATTCCTTTCTCACATTGAGGTCCTTCATCCATTTTGATTCTATTTTTGTGTGTGGTGTAAGGAAATGATCCAATTTCATTTTTCTGCATGTGGCTGTCCAATTTTCCCAACACCATTTGTTGAAGAGGGTGTCTTTTTTCCATTGGACATTCTTTCCTGCTTTGTCGAAGATTAGTTGACCATAGAGTTGAGGGTCTATTTCTGGGCTCTCTATTCTGTTCCATTGATCTATGTGTCTGTTTTTGTGCCAGTACCATATTGTCTTGATGATGATAGCTTTTTAATAGAGCTTGAAGTCCGGAATTGTGATGCCACCAACTTTGACTTTCTTTTTCAATATTCCTTTGGCTATTCGAGGTCTTTTCTGGTTCCATATAAATTTTAGGACTATTTGTTCCATTTCTTTGAAAAAAATGAGTGGGATTTTGACAGGGATTGCATTAAATGTGTAGATTGCTTTAGGTAGGATAGACATTTTCACAATATTTGTACTTCCAATCCAGGAGCTGGAACGTTTTTCCATTTCTTTGAGTCTCCCTCAATTTCTTTCATGAGTACCATACAGTTTTCTGAGTATAGATTCATTGCCTCTTTGGTTAGGTTTATTCCAAGTATCTAATGGTTTTGGGTGTAATTGTAAATGGGATTGACTCCTTAATTTCTCTTTCTTCTGTCTTGTTGTGCAGCTGAAATGCAACTGATTTCTGTGCATTGATTTTATATCCTGACACTTTACTAAATTCCTGTACAAGTTCCAACAGTTTTGGAGTGGAGTCTTTTGGGTTTTCCACATATAGTATCATATCATCTGCAAAGAGTGAGAGTTTGACTTCTTTGCCGATTTGGATGCCTTTAATTTCTTTTTGTTGTCTGATTGCTGAGGCTAGGACTTCTAGTACTATGTTGAATAGCAATGGTGATAATGGACATCCCTGCTGTGTTCCTAACCTTAGCAGAAAGGCTCTCAGTTTTTCTCCATTGAGAATGATATTTGCGGTGGGTTTTTCATAGATGGCTTTGATAATATTGAGGTATGTGCCCTCTATCCCCACACTTTGAAGAGTTTTGATCAGGAAGGGATGCTGTACTTTGTCAAATGCTTTTTCAGCATCTATTGAGAGTATCATATGGTTCTTGTTCTTTCTTTTATTAATGTATTGTATCACATTGATTGATTTGTGAATGTTGAACCAACCTTGAAGCCCTGGAATAAATCCCACTTGGTCATGGTGAATAATCCTTTTAATGCACTGTTGGATCCTATTGGCTAGTATTTTGGTGAGAATTTTCGCATCCGTGTTCATCAAGGATATTGCTCTGTAATTCTCTTTTTTGATGGGATCCTTGTCTGGTTTTGGGATCAAGGTGATGCTGGCTTCATAAAATGAGTTTAGAAGTTTTCCTTCTATTTCTATTTTTTGGAACAGTTTCAGGAGAATAGGAATTAATTCTTCTTAAAATGTTTGGTAGAATTCCCCTGGGAAGCCATCTGGTCCTGTGCTTTTGTTTGTTTGGAGACTTTTGATGACTGTTTCAATCCCCTTACGGGTTATGAGTCTGTTCAGGTTTTCTATTTCTTCCTGGTTCAGTTTTGGCAGTTATACTTCTTTAGAAATGCAACCATTTCTTCCAGATTGTCAAATTTGTTGGCGTAGAGTTGCTCATAATATGTTCTTATAATTGTTTGTATTTCGTTGGTGTTGGTTGTGATTTCTCCTCTTTCATTCATGATTTTATTTTTGGGTCCTTTCTCTTTTCTTTTTGATAAGTCTTTCCAGGGGTTTATCAATCTTATTGATTCTTTCAAAGAACAAGCTCCTAGTTTCATTGATTTGTTCTATTGTTTTTTTAGTTTCTATTTCATTGATTTCTGCTCTGATCTTTATGATTTCTCTTCTCCTGCTGGTTTTAGGCTTTCTTTCTTGTTCTTTCCCAGCTCCTTTGGGTGTAGGGTTAGGTTGTATATTTGAGACATTTCTTGTTTCTTGAGAAAGGCTTGTATTGCTATATATTTTCCTCTCAGGACTGCTTTTGCTGTGTCTCACAGATTTTGAACCATTGTGTTTTCATTATCATTTGTTTCCATAAATTTTTTCTATTCTTCTTTTATTTCCTGGTTGACCCGTTCATTCGTTAGAAGAATGCTGTTTAGTCACCATGTATTTGTGTTCTTTCTAAATTTTCTCTTGCAATTGAGTTCTAACTCCAGAGCATTGTGGTCTGAAAATATGCAGAGAATGATCCCAATCTTTTGATACCAGTTGAGACCTGATTTATGACCCAGGATGTGATCTATTCTGGAGAATGTTCCATGTGCACTAGAGAAGAATGTGTATTCTGTTGCTTTGGGATGAAATGTTCTGAATATATCTGTGATGTCCATCTGGTCCAGTTTGTCATTTAAGGCCTTTATTTCCTTGTTAATCTTTTGCTTGGATGATCTGTCCATTTCAGTAAGGGGAGTGTTAAAGTCCCCGAATATTATTGTATTGTTGCCAATGTATTTCTTTGATTTTGTTATTAATTGGTTTATATAGTTGGCTGCTCCCATGTTAGGGGCATAGATATTTAAAATTGTTGGATCTTCCTGTTGGACAGACCCTTTGAGTATGATATAGTGTCCTTCCTCATCTCTTATTATACTCTTTGACTTAAAATCTAATTGATCTGATATAAGGATTGCCACCCCAGCTTTCTTCTGATGTCCATTAGCATGGTAAATTGTTTTCCATCCCCTCACTTTAAATCTGGAGGTGTCTTTGGGTCTAAAATGAGTTTCTTGTAGGCAGCATATTTATGGGTTTTGTTTTTTTTTATCCATTCTGAAACCCCGTGTCTTTTGATTGGGGCATTTAGCCCATTTACATTCAGGGTAACTACTGAGAGATATGAATTTAGTCCCATTGTGTTGCCTATAAGGTGACTGTTACTGTATATTGTCTCTGTTCCTTTCTGATCTACTACTTTTAGGGTCTCTCTTTACTTAGAGGACCCATTTCAATATTCCCTGTAGAGCTGGTTTGGTGTTTGCAAATTCTTTCAGGTTTTTTTGTTTGTTTGTTTGTTTTTTGTCCTAGAAGCTTTTTCTCTCTCCTTCTATTTTCAATGATAACCTAACTGGATATAGCATTCCTGGCTGCGTGTTTTTCTCGTTTAGTGCTCTGAATATATCATGCCAGTTCTTTCTGGCCTGCCAGATCTCTGTGGATAAGTCCACTGCCAATCTAATACATTTACCATTGTATGTTACAGATTTCTTGCCCAGTCTGCTTTCAGGATTTTCTCTTTGTCGCTAAGACTTGTAAATTTTACTATTAGATGATGGGTTGTGGACCTATTCTTATTGATTTTGAGGGGGGTTCTTTGCACCTCCTGGACTTTGATGCTTGTTTCCTTTGCCATATTAGGGAAATTCTCTACAATAATTCTCTCCAATATACCTTCTGCTCCCCTCTCTCTTTCTTCTTTTTCTGGAATCCCAATTATTCTAATGTTGTTTCTTCTTACGGTATCACTTATCCCTCAAATTCTCCCCTCGTGGTCGAGCAGTTGTTTGTCTCTTTTGCTCAGCTTCTTTATTCTCTATCATTTGGTCTTCTATATCACTAATTCTTTCTTCTGCATCATTTATCCTAGCAGTAAGAGCCTCCATTTTTTATTGCACCTCATTAATAGCTTTTTTATTTCAACTTGGTTAGATTTTAGTTCTTTTACTTCTCCAGAAAGGGCTTTTATTTCTCTATACAGGGCTTCTCTAATATCTTCCATGCCTTTTTTGAGCCCAGCTAGAACCTTGAGAATCATCATTCTGAACTCTAGATCTGACATATTACCAATGTCCACATTGATTAGGTCCCTAACTTTCAGTGCTGCCTCTTGTTGTTTTGTTTTTGTTTGTTGTTTTGTTTTGGTTTTTTTGGTGAGTTTTTCCACCTTGTCATTTTGTCCAGATAAGAATATATGAAGGAGCAAATGAAATGCTAAAAGGAAAAAAGATGGCAGGCAGTCAAGATGGCGGAGAAGTAGCAGCTGAGACGACATCAGGTAGCAGGAGATCAGCTAGATAGCTTATCAAACCATTGCTAACACCTACAAATCCAACGGGAGATCAAAGAGAGGAAGAACAGCAATTCTGGAAACAGAAAATCGGCCACTTTCTGGAAGGTAGGACTGGCGGAGAAGTGAATCAAAAGCGACGGGAGGATAGACCGTGGGGGAGGGGCCAGCCCCCGGCAAGCGGCGGAGCAATGGAGCACTAAATCGGGACTTTTAAAAGTCTGCTCCATGGAGGGACATCGCTCCAGAGGCTAAACCGGGGTGAAGCCCACACGGTGTCAGCGTGGCCCCAGGTCCCGCAGGGTCACAGAAGGATCAGGGGTGTCTGAGTGTCGCAGAGCTAGCAGGTATCAGAGCGGGTAGCCGGCTACAGAGACAGAGCCAAGGAGTGAGTTCTCAGCTCTGGGTTACCTTGAACCGGTCGCAGGCTGGGTGAGCTCGGAGCGCGGCCAGAGGCGAGGGAGATGGGAGTAGCCGGGGCTTTTCTCTGAGGAGTGGAGCCCCGAATCTCAGCTCTTCCGGGCCGGAGACTAGGAGGCCGCCATTTTCATTCCCGTCCTCCGGAACTCTAGGGAAAGCGCTCGGGGAACAAAAGCTCCCGAAAGCGAAACCGAGTGGATTACTTAGCCCGACCCCTGGTAAGGGCGGTGTAGCTCTGCCTCTGGCAAAGACACTTGAGAATCACTACAACAGGCCCCTCCCCCAGAAGATCAAAAGAAATTCAGCCAAGACCAAGTTCATTTAACAAGGAGAGCAGCGGAACTACAGAGGAGGAGAAAGCAAAGCGCGGAATTCATGGCTTTCTCCCCATGATTCTTTAGTCTTGCAGTTAATTCAATTTTTTCTTTAAAGGGCATTTTCCTAGGGTCTTTGCCACCCTTTTAGTATTTTATTTGCTCCTTCACATAATCTTATCTGGAAAAAATGACAAGGCGGAAAAACTCACCACAAAAAAAAGAACAAGAGACAGTACCAAAGGCTAGGGAC
>PISX010021999.1:0-32533 GCA_004024625.1 Mellivora capensis
GGTATTTTTCAAAGAGCTGGAGCAAATAATCCTAAAATTTTTATGGAATCAGAAGAGACCCCGAATAACTAAGGAAATGTTGAAAAACAAAAATAAAACTGGTGGCATCTCATTACCTGATTTCAAGCTTTACTACAAAGCTGTGATCACCAAGACAGCATGGTACTGGCATCAAAACAGACACATAGACCAATGGAACAGAGTAGAGAGCCCAGATATGGACCTTCAACTCTATGGTCAAATAATCCTCGACAAGGCAGGATAAAATATACAGTGGACAAAAGACAGTCTCTTCAATAAATGGTGCTGGGAAAATTAGACAGCTATATGTAGAAGAATGAAACTCGACCATTCTCTTACACTGTACACAACGATAAACTCGAAATGGATAAAGGACCTCAACGTGAGACAGGAATCCATCAGAATCCTAGAAGAGAACACAGGCAGTAACCTCTTTGATATGAGCCACGGCAACTTCTTTCAAGATATGCCTCCAAAGGCAAAGGAAACAAAAGCAAAAGTGAACTTTTGGGACTTCATCAAGATCAGAAGCTTCTTTTCAATTTTCATTTTACTTTATTTTTCCTCCCCTTTCCCCATATTCATGTTTTTTTTTTAATTCCACATATGAAAGAAATCATATGGCATTTTTTCACTCACTTATTTTGTTTAACATATTACCCTCTTTTTCTATCCACATCCTTGCAAATGCCAAGATTTCATTCTTTTTGTTGGCAGACTAATATTCCATTGCATATGTTTATATACCACTTATTTATTCATTCAACTGTAGAAGGACATTTCGGTTACCTTTTTTTGTTTGTTTGATTTGTTTTGTTTTTTAACTTAGTCATTCTTTTTTTCCCGTTTAATATTAAGTGTTAGGGAGAACACTTCCTTAGTGGTTGATGGCTATGAGCATGAATTTAAAGCTTTTGAGAGAATAGAGACTACCAGAGGGACTACTATCATTATTGTAAGAAGAATCAATTTCCAATATCCATAGTGCACATTGAACCAAATTCCCCAAGAACCAAACAAAAATTAAAATTAAATATATCAAAGAAAGACCTTGTTGAGTCACTTTCCTAAGCCAGTGGCTTGTTTAGCAATCTTACGTAGCTAAGTTCGACTTACTGATAAAAGTTAATCCAGGTATAGCAGGTGGTGTTGACCACAGCAGAGACACCCACAAACTGCAACATAGTCAAGGGCTAGCTTATCATCAAGAACATCTTTAGCCACAGGGTGTAAGGATTTTTCATGCACCACAGTTGCTGTAGTAGCAAACTTCTCAGTCTTTTCAAGAGATAACAAAAGGTTCTTGATCACAGTATCATTTGTACTCGCTCCTAACCAGTAAAGTAGGACCTTCCCAAAAGAAGCAAATCTGAGATATAAATGCCTACTAGTAGGTCATTTTTTAACTTGGCCATGTAAATTCAGGGGAGTTAACAGTAAGGTATGTGTGAAAAATTAGGGACAAAGATAATATTTGAGGCGTTAACTGATCTTGTTCCAAATTATCTAGGCATTTACTAACCCAGAGAGAATGAAAACAAAGACATAAAAAATATAAATACTGTAGGGGAGCAACAGCTTCTATGAGGTAACACCTTTTGAGGATTTATTTGCAGGAATTATTGCATTTTCTTATTTAAACAAGGGGTTAAGTTTTTCAAAATATTCAGAAAGCAAACATCCTAGAGTAAAATAAAAAGCTATGCTAAGTTATTCACAGATGGGTGCCACTGGTGAAATCTTTTTATGATTGTGGTCAGATCTAATTAAGGTAATTATGAGAAGTTGAGAGGGCAAATGTACTATGATTTAACTAGGTATTTGTATCCACATAGATGCATACATGTATAACTTGAAAATATTTTTAAAAATCTACTGGATATTTTGACCATTAAAGTTGGAATTTTTAAATAACTTGTATTGATCCCATTCTATTTTTGAGGGGATTTATGAGAAAATTGATAATAAAAGTACCTGCGGGGTGGAAAAAGATGTTTTAACATAAGAGATAGATCTGAGTTTCTGATGACAAAACAAATAGTCTGAAAGGCTACCACTCTTAATGATGACTTGGGAGATATGTATGATGGCATGATCTTTCTACATCACTGTCAACATAAAGAAATGAAAGAGAAGAAAGAATGCTGTCCTATTTAGTTTTTATGAAGTATAGATTGGTACCTTCATTGGAAACGATCTATATGAAAGTCAGTTGGTTCTCTTCTTCATCAATTTAATCATAAATCTCTACCATTCAGAGAGGACCATATGTAAGGTGGAAGATTTTTTTCTTTGCTGGGAAATGTATACTGAAATCTCAATACCTTCTAGTTTTGCAGCAGTGTCGTGAGTCAGGGGTCTTTGGAAAGGTCCTTTCCAATAGGATATCAAGGACTGTCTTCCCCTGATGACATTTCCCGAACACCCAGTCACCAGGCTCTAGGTTGTGATTAACATGATCTTTTGAATGGGCCTAGGAAATAGCATATTTAATCTGTAGATAATGGGTTTTAGCATAAGACATTAAAGACATATGGTAGCTGGTTTTATTGGCATGAATTAAAGAAGGAACAACAGATAATTGTATACAAATAGACAGAGGTGACTATCACATATGGGCTGAGTTTATGTTTTCCAAAAGGGGTGTTGTGAAGTGTCAGCAAAACCAAAGGCAATGCCTTAGGCAAAGGGAGTCCAGTAACTTCAGCAGTTTTAGATATTTTGAGTCCGAGGGCACTATTTGTTCTCATGTAATTGCCTGATGATTGAAGGTGATAAAAACAAAAAATTCCAAGATGTTTACAAAACTATCATTATGTCTAGTATGACTTGTTCAGTGAGGTGTGTGCTCTGATCAAAGGAGATCTTGGAGAGCATATTCCAAGAGGCAAACACATTTAATTTTTAAGGTCTTATTTATTTATTTATTTATTTAATCAAGAGATAGAGAAAACAGATTGATGGAGGAGCAGAGAAAGAGGGAGAATCTTAAGAAGACTTCCCACTGAGCAATGAGCCCAATGTGGGGATTGATATCAAGACCATGAAATTCATTCAGACAACCAGAAGCCCTGGAAAACACATTTTTTAACAAGATCTTTGTCACTGCGCAGGCATCAACTGGCTGAAGATATCCTCAATGTATGTGAAGAACATAAATACAATAATAAGCACATCTGGATAACACATAGTAAGTGGCACTTGAATTAAATCCAACTACAAGTTGCAAAGTTTTCAGTGGAAGTTGGTGTGAGACCTCTGGAAATCAAAGATTTTTGTTTGTTTGTTTGTTTGTTGTTTTGTTCTGTTTTTCTAAAGATTATGGACCTGACAAAATAGACTTTAATTGTAAACTGCTTTTACAGTTTCATAGAGGGCTTCCCATTAGTGTTTACTTATAAGTTTTCTATGGTGAGTGAAAGAATGCAAAAGTAAAAGATGGGGTTAACAGAAGAGCTTGGAAGAACCAAATGGCCATAGTGCATTTCCACAGCCTTGATTATTTAAAACCATTGTTTGCACATCTTGACTTCTCTCATTCCTGAGAAGACTATTGACATGTTACAAGGACATTTCAATAGCAAAAGTTGGTACCAATAGGTCAGTTTTTGTGACAACAATCTGTTCTGATAACTGGAAGGAGTTGTTTCTGTTGGACTTAGTCCAATGTTATGGTATTGTTCCCCTCTCAAGTAGATACTATTGGTTAGTAATCTAACCAATTAGTTATATTGGTTATAGTCAATTATATAGTCAGTTTGGAAGGTTTTTTGTTGTTGTTGTTGTTGTTCCCTGTCCTTTACTTCATGATACTTCAAAAAATGTGTCAGGATCAGTCAAAGCAGATTTCTTATAAATCAGTTCATGGTGTTATGAAATGAAACGCTATTATGTCACCCTCATTGGGCTCATGTTCATAGATAAGGGTAATAAGATGGCAAATTAAGAATATTGTAATACTTAATATGTACTTTTTGAAAAAGCAGAATACACTCATAGGAGTTCATTCTGCTATCTGAGAAGTTTTGAGTCAGTTCATATTGAAGACGACTTAGGACAGTATATCAAGATTGTAAATAAAACCATTTTCTGGTGAAATCCATGAAAGCTTCTACTAACTTTGTCACTAAAGCTACAGCCTTAAAACAATTGGGTTAGGCACACACATCCAAATTAAATTTTGGGCTATAATAAGCAAAAAGCCTATATTTAATTCTCTTTTTTTCATAAGCACATTCAGTGCTTGATTATTTCTTTCTTGTTCAAATAAATTGATAGGTAGAATAGATAGCTAGACCTGGGGCATGTGGCTCTTGCCTTGCTTGTTTTAGTCTTATAAGGTCTGCTTATGTTTATTTTCCCAAGGAAGGTACTCACGAATAAAATATTAATAATAAATACAAAGGGGAAGACAATAGAGAAAAGGTAGGAAATAGTCGAACAGACAACCTTCTGCAACATCCAGCCAGGCCTAAGAGACCACACAACTGTCATTTAGTTGAGGCCTAGTGAATTCTTGGAACCACTTAATTCTCTCTGGAGATAAGTGGATTCCTTGAGTACTTATATTTTAACCTAAGTGATAACAGTATCTAGACATAATTAGAATTGTTCCTTAGGTAATTTGTGTCCTTTTCCAACTAATTATTGCAGCAAATGAATGCAATATTTTTATGAGTGCCTTTTTAGTAACTGGTTACAACAAGATGTTGCCCACAAGTTGTAAAAATGTTGATTTTCCTGGATACCGGAGGGCGTGTAAATCCTGGTGGAGTACTAGGGAGAAATAAGAAGGGACTTCAGTGAACCTTTGAGACATGATTGTCAAGGTATACTGTTGATTTATTCAAGTGAATACATGTACATATTGGCTCTTGGGATCTGCAGAGATGCTTAAGAAAGCTGAACATAGAGGGATGCCTGGATGGCTCAGCTGATTAAGCGGCTGCCTTCGGCTCAGGTCATGATCCCAGTGTCCTGGGATCGAGTCCCACATCGGGCTCCTTGCTCGGCAGGGAGCCTGCTTCTCCCTCTGCCTCTGCCTGCCACTCTGTCTGCCTGTGCTCGCTCGCTCTCTCTGTCTCTCTCTGACAAATAAATAAATTAAAAAAAAAAAGAAAGCTGAACATAGATTTACAGCAGTGATCTATGTCGTGCCTGGTAGAACTAGTGATAAAAGAATGTTTGGATCTGGAACAACTCGGAAAAGGGGAATAATTGTCTTGCTAATAACTCTCAGTTCCAGGAAAAAAAAATCACCATTCCTGCCATTAGGATTTTGAACCAGTCAAATCAGGATGTTGCTGGATCTGTTAAAGGGAATGATGAGTCCCTGGACAAGTAGGTCTTTTGTCTTTGGTGTAAGGCCTTCTGTGGCTTCAGGCTTTAATTGTTATTGAGGCAATTGATGAAAAGGTTTAGTTGTGTCTCTCTGAAATTTATAGGCTATGCATTTTTTTTTCATTCTCTTAGTGATGATGTTAGAAGTGGAGCATAGGTTTTTGGGTACCTAATTATATTAGGGGACTCTTGTTATTACTATTCCTCTTCTATATCAAGAGCACTGCATCAAAAACTAATGATGTACTATATGGTTACTAAATAAAATAAGACAAAATAAAACTCTTATAGGCACAAAAAAAAAAGAAAGAAAGAAAGAAAGAAAGATAAAAGGGGAAAAAGAAGAGCAAATCATCAGGGTATAAGAGATCAAGTTCTTGTTCCTAAGGAAATTTTAAGGTGAACTCTCCACTGGAGACAAAATATATCAGGCCTTTAAATTTATACAACTGATTTGTACCTAATAAGTTGACTGGAAGCCATGTATTACATGGAGCACTACGTGTGGAGCATAAACAATGAATTTTGGAATACTGAAAAGAAATAAATTCAATTAAAAAAATAATAGGTTGACTGGACCTATGGTACAGAGCAAAAATGATTTTTTTCTGTGAAATATCCCAGATTTATTGGTACTGGTTGACATTTTTTTTTGTTTGTGTGTTTGTTTTGTTTTGTTGTTGTTTTAAACTGGAAGGAGACTTTTGTCTTATAAGTGTGGGTCAAGTAGAGAGAAAACTTCTGGTGCCTATCAGACTTTAGCAGGATTTCCCATTTTTTTAAATTTAAATTAAATGAGCCAACCTAGAGTACATCACATCCCATTAATTCTAATTATAGTTTCTACTTGTCTATAAAAGCAAATAACTGGAGAATCCTTTGGAGTCCTGTTAATTCTGAGAACAGCCTAAGGGAATACATAAGGGGACACTTGAGTATATGTGGAAGGACCTGGATAATACCTTGTATGATAATATTTTTCAGTGTCCTAGTTGATTACAAATGAGATATTAATCCCTTGGACAGCATTTTGATGATGAATTCATAGGAGATGGTGATGTGGGTGGCCCAGTCTTGATTGAGGTGCTTGGCTATGGAACTATTATTGCTCTACTGACAATATCTTGATGGATTTGTTGGTGATATTGTTTGAAATTTCTTTCCAAGTACACAACTATGGTTATATTTTCTATCAGATAGGTTGCCTCCCATATTATTTTCTGCAAAGGAGATAATACCTTTACAAACAGGGTAGCTAAAGCAGGTTGGGTGATCTCATTTATTGTGTCTAATACAGAATGACATAGGAAAAGAGGTTCCAGATGGACTTTAAAGTATACTAAAGATTCATCGTCCTTGTTTCATAGTTTTGAATAATAGATCAATCAGATCAGCTAGGAAATACTCTAGAGATAACTTTTGTAAGATCAGATGTTATTTGCATTTTTTTCTGTTTTATGAAAGGACTATATTGAATTTTCTGTATTATACTCACAATTTTGCCATTCTTCTGTCTGCATGCATGTTTGGAGCTTCATCAGGCCCTACCAGCATGTGCACCAGCTAATAAGGTTCTAGCATCCCAGGTTCATAAGCCCTGATAATGATCTTTAACAAATAAAGACTCAACACATTAACCCCTGCGAGGGAACAAGTCAAGGATGCCAATTTCCATCATTCTTATTCAACAAAACACTGCATGTTCTAGCAATAAAACAACTAAAATAAATAAAAGGATACAGTGCATAAAAGAAAAATAAATTGTTCTTGCATTCTTGTCCATATTAAAAAAAAACAAGGTATCTACCAAAAAATACAATATTTTGCACGCATATTTTAAATGCTTCTTTATTTATTTGATAGATAAAGAGAGAGAGAATAGTTGGGGGGAGAGTCAGAGGGATTTGGAGGAGAAGAGAGGCTCCCCAAGCAGATGCCCCAGTGAGCTCAGAGACTGACATGGGGCTTGATCTCAGGACCCCTGAAATCATGACCTGAGCAAAAATCAAGAGTTAGACACAACTGATTGAGTCATCCAGGTGCCCCAATTTTTATGCATTAACTATGAACCCAAATATATTAAAACTGAAAACGCTATACCATTTTTAAATCATGCTAAAAGACATGAAATAATCAGAAATTTACTCAGTTACACATGTAAAGAGATTGTAGGCTGAAAATATCATTATAGTGATTAAAATAATTAAAGAAAATATAAATAAATTTAAGGAAAGGATATTGTCAAAGATTGCCATAGCTGGACATTAGTTAACATTGTGAAAACAGATTTTATTCAATAACTAGTCCATAGTTATAATGTTGAGCTCTCTTCTGATTTCTCTAGAAGTGATTGTGTAGTTTTAAGAAGAGAACGAGGAAGGGGAGAGTCTTTGGGCTCAGTAGAGTCAAAGAATTGAAAAGGCATAAAACATTGGTCTTTTAAATTCTGTTATACGGTGTTAACTGTAACCCAGTTGTATATGTTTGCTGGCAATTAGAAGAGTCAAGATTCTTTCCTCTCACAGACAATGGGAGACAGAGACAGTTTTCATTTATGATTATATATAATCAGATTAATTTAAAGTGTAAAATATACTGATACCACAAGTCTATATGTTATGATATACTCACCACAAGTGTAGCATCCATTCATCATCATACAAAAATTTAACAATACCATTGACTATATACTCTATGCTGTACTTTTTATCCCCTTGATTTCTTCATTTCATACTTGGACGCCTATATCCCCACTACTCAGCACCCATTTTGCTCATAGGCACCTTCCCTCTGAAAGCCATCCACTTGGATTCTGTATTTATGGGTCTGTTTATGTCTTTTTTGTTTGTTTGTTCATTTTTTAATATTTTAAATTCTACAGATAAGTGGAATTACATGATACTTGTCTTTGACTTATTTTACTTAGCATGAAAGTGTGATAGCCTCTAGTTCATCCATGTTGGCAGAAATGGCAACAGGGCAATATATAGACACACAAACACACACATGCATATATAGACTTTTTTTTTTACCAAATGGGGGTACAATATTGATGCAGTCATTCAAAAAAAATAAAATAAAGGAGGAAAGAAAGAAAGAAAGAAAGAAAGAAAGAAAGAAAGAAAGAAAGAAAGAAAGAAAAGAAAGAAAGAAAATGAATTTCTTATGATCCAGTAATTTCACTACTCGGTATTCTACCAAAGAAAACAAAAACACTAATTTGATTTGATTGCAGCACTCTTTATGAAAGTCGTCCTGTTGTATTCCCTCCTTCATTCCTTTTTTCCTCCCTCCCTCCCTTCCTACCCTTCACCTTCCTTCCTTACCTTCCCCTTCCCTCTCCCTTTCCTTCTTTCATTTCCTTCCTTCTTTTTTTCTTTCTTGTCTTCCTTCCCTCCATTTCCTTCATTTCATTACCTCCTCTTTCCTTATTCCCTTACTTCCTTCCTTCTCTTTTTTTCTTCCTTTCTTCCTCTTTCTTGCCTTCCTTTTCTTTCTTTATTTCCTTCCTTCCTTCCTTCTCTCCTTCCTTTGTTTTGCTGGTATGTGTTCAGGTTTCCTAGCACCATTTATTAAAATACTGTATTTTTCCCACTATATATCCCCTTTTTTTCTTAGATTGGTCATTTAAACATATAAGCATGGGCTTATTTCTGGGGTCCTTGTTCTGTTTAAGTGATCTATTTGTTTAATTTGTGACAACATCTAGCTACTATGTGACAAATGCACTTCACTTCTGGATAAAGAAAATTCTATATATTAAACAAACTTTTTTTTTTTAATGAGATTGTGCCATTTTCTACTACATACATGAACCTACAGACTATAATGTTAAAAATGGTCACCAAACTGTGGAAAGAACCAAGATGCCCTTCATCGGATGAATGGATAACGAAGATGTGGTCCATATACACTATGGAGTATTATGCCTCCATCAGAAAGGATGAATACCCAACTTTTGTAGCAACATGGACGGGACTGGAAGAGATTATGCTTAGTGAAATCAGTCAAGCAGAGAGAATCAATTATCATATGGTTTCACTTATTTACAGAGCATATCAAATAACATGGAGGACATGGGGAGATGGAGAGGTGAAGGGAGTTGAGGGAAATTGGAGGGGGAGATGAACCATGAGAGACTATGGACTCTGAAAAACAACCTGAGCGTTTTGAAGGGGCGGGGGTTGGGAGGTTGGGGGAGCCAGGTGGTGCATATTATGGAGGGCACGTATTGCATGGAGCACTGGGTGTGGTGCAAAAATTATGAATTCTGTTACACTGAAAATAAATTAAAAAAAAAGAATGTCAAGTAAAATAAGTTAGAGAAAGACAAATAGACTGATTTCACTCATATATGGAAGTTTAGATACAAAGCAAACAAATGAGAGAAACCAAGAAATTATTTAAAAAAGCCAACAAATAAAACCCAGACTTAAATACAGGTGGATGGGGGGGGTGAATAAGATAGATACATATATATTATTTATCATGAATCTATTGATGGGCACTTGGATTGGGCCTATATCTTGGGTATTGTCAATAATGTTTCAAAACACATGTGAAAATATCACAAAAGCTGAAGAGAGGAGAAGGGGTGAAGAGTGAAGGGACAAGAGAAGGAAAGAAAAGGTAAGGAGGCCATAGGCGTGTCCTGATTGGCAGTTGTTGATATGGGGAAGCTGGAGGTTACTAACTAGAAGGGAGGCATTCTATGTAATTGGTCTGAGAAACATGTTGGACTTTCTCTGGTTGGTTCTAAGTTGAATGTAGGGGAAACAGTTTGGAAACTGACAATTACTGACCAAGTTCTGAGTGTTTTGTGCTGATTGCTACAGCTACAGGGTTGTGATTTGACTTCTTTAGCAGTTTCATTCAAAGTATGGGGGTCAGAGATCTTTTCTCATCTGTGGTCTGGCCATTGTGCATTCAGTCTTGGAAAAGTAATGAACTCAAAAGTGTATTCATCAATCTTCTCTTCATGGGAAAAAAAAAACTGTCTTGAGAAGTTGAACATTCAAACCTTATAAGGTTGGAAATGTTAAACTATTAATGCTGCCAAATAATTTTATAGCTGAATATTTTAAAAAATTGAAAAACAAACTCCAAATTTCATTTCAGTAGATTAATGTATTGTGAAAAAGTTTTCTCAAAATTGAAAATCCATATGCTGGGTGACGTCAACCCAGAAAACCTGTGCAAACCTTGCCAACATCATCACCTGACCCATGCATTTTGCAGTACCTCAGCTCCAGTGGTGGTAAGGAGTCTCATTTCACAAGCAGACCAGCACACAAGTTGTTTAATGTGCCCCATCCAGTCTGTTACCAAGTCCAAAATATGCAAAGACAGCTTCTGAAGATAACTGGACTAAAGGAAAAAGTAGCCAGAATTCAACAGCAGAGCATAGGCAACACACATATGAAACATTCCTGAAGGGCCAGGTCCTGGGTGAAATAGGACACTACCCTGCAGAGGAGTACCAAACCATAGCAAGAGACCTAAGCAAAGTAGATATAAATAATATATCTAACAAGAGAATTAAAGTAATGATCATAAATATACTCAATGGACTTCAGAAAGGAGTGGGGGACATCAGTAAGAACCTTAATGCAGGGACAAGAAAGAATCAATCAGAGGTAAAGAACACAATAAATAAAAATACACTGCATGGAATAGTAGTATGTTAGAGGAAGCAGAGGGATGAATTCATGCCCTAGAAGACAGTAATGGAAAGTAATTCTTGAACAGAGGAGAGAAAAGGGGCTTATGCTACAGGAAAATGGACAGGGAACTCAGTGACTCTATCAAGTTAATAACATTTGCATTATAGGTATTTGTGAAAAAGAGAGAGAAAAAGAGGCAGAAAACGTATTTGAAGAAATAATAATGGAAACTTCCTGAATCTGTGGTAGGAAGCACATATCCAGATCCAAGAGACACATAGCTCACTCCAAATAAGTCAGTACAGGGAGGTCCACACCAAGATATGTAGTAGTTAAAAAAGCAAACGTCAGTGATAAAGGAAACAAAATTTAAGAGCAGCAATACAAAAGAAAATAGTTACATGCATACATACATACATACCCTTAATGCTATAAGCTGATCTTTCAGCACAAACTTTGCAGACCAGAAGGGAATGGCATAATATATTCAAAATGCTGATTGGGGAAAATATGCAGCCAAGAATACTCTATCCAGCAAGGCTATCATTCACAAAAGGAGAGAGAAATATTTTCTCAGAGAAAAACTGAAAGAGTACATGACAATGAAAATAGCCCTTTAAGAAATATTAGAGGGAACTATTTGAATGGAAGAAAATACCATAAATTAGATGATGAAATTAATATATTGGTAAATATTGGTTAAGAGATTCACAAAACAAAAGATGTAAAATAAGACACCAAATACTTACAGCGTTTGTGAAGGAAAAAGAAGTAAAGAATGGGCTCAAACTCAAGTGACCATTAACTTAATATAGGCTGCTATACGCAGAAGATATTATATATAAGCCTAATTATAATCACAAATAATAAGAGAGTAATAGATATGCAAAGAATAAAGAGAAATGTATGAAAATATATTAGTAATATATCTAACAAACCATGAAACAAAGAGAAGAAAGAATCAGAGAAAATTACAAAAAAAATCAAAAACAAGTAACAAAATGGCAATAAACACATACCTATCAATAACTACTTTGAATGTACACGGACTAAATACTCCAAAGATATGGAGTGACCGAGTGGTTAAAACAAACAAAAACAAACAAACAACAACAACAAAAAATGAAATACAAGGACCAGCTATATGCTTCCTACAAGAGACACATTTTAGACCAAAAGCACCTTCACCCTGAAATGAGGAGATGGGGGTATATTTATAATGCAAACTGATGTCAAAAGAAAGAATGAGTAGCAATTTGTATTATCCAAAGAAAAAAAAGATTAATAAAAGTAAACCAAAAAATTGGATTTTAAAACAAAAACTATAATAAAAGAAAGAAAAAATATCTGAAACTAAGATTACACTACATGTTAATAACTGGAATTTAAATAAAAACTTTTAAAAAAGCATGGACATTATATAACAAAAAGGTACATACCAAAAAAAATAAATAAATAAATAAATATATATATATATATATATATATATATATATATATATATATATTTATACACCAAATATGGGAGGACCCAAATACATGAGAGAGTTAATAACCAACATAAAGAAACTAATTGATGTTACAATTAATGGAGCTAGAAAAATAACAAACTAAAACGAAAAACAGTAGGAGGAAGGAAATAATAAAGATAAGAGCAAGAATAAAGGATACAGAAAATAAAAAGAAGAGTTCAATGAAATCAAGAGCTGTTTCTTTGAAAAGATTGACAAAATTGGTAAAAGTCTAGCCAGGCTCAGCAACAACAACAAATGGGTGCGGGTGGAGAGAGAACTCAAATCAACAAAACCATTGCAAATGATAGGGAGACATAATAACAAACACCACAAAAATACAAGCAAGAGTAAGAGAACATTATGAAAAATTATATGTCAACAATTGAAGAACATGGAAAAATGGATTAATTTGTAGGAACATTTAACTACCAAAACTTAGGCAGGTAAATAATAATCTAAAAATCAAGAAGATCAGTTAATAGCAATTAACTGAATCAGTAATCAAAAAACAAACAAACAAAAGCAAAACCCAACAAGCAAAAATCCAGGATCAGATGGCATCATAGGCAAATTCTGTCAAACATTTTTTAAAGACTTTATTTGTTTACTTGACAGAGAGAGTGAGAGAGCACAAAGAGTGGGGAGCAGCAGAGGAGAGGGAGAAGCAGGATCCTCATTGAACAGGGAGCTCAATGTAGGGCTTGATCTCAGGACCTGAGAAGAAGGCAAACACCTAACCACTTGAGCTACCCAGGCGCCCCTCTACCAATCTTTTAATAAAGAGTTAATACACATTCTTCCCAAACTATACCAAAAGATATAAGAGAAAGGAAAAATTACAAATTCATTCTATGAGGACATTACCTTAATACCAAAATCAAATAGAAAAGAAAAACACAAGGCAATGACTGTGATGAACATAAATGGAAAAACCCTCAGTAATGGGGCACCTGGGTGGCTCAGTGGGTTAAAGCCTCTGCCTTCAGCTCAGGTCATGATCCCAGGGTCCTGGGATCAAGCCTTTCATCGGGCTCTCCGCTCAGCAGGGAGCCTGCTTCTTCCTCTCTCTCTGCCTGCCTCTCTGCCTACTTCGGATCTCTGTCTGTAAAATAAATAAATAAAATCTTTTAAAAAAATCCTCAGTAAAATACTAGGAAGACTTAATTTTTTTTCACCATGATCAGATGGGATTTATTCCCAGAATGCAAGAGTGGTTGAGTAACATGATGCATCACGTCAATAAGATAAAGGGAAAAAAATGTAATCATTTCAATAGATGAAGAAAAATCTTATGCCAAAGTTACTCCATTTATGATAAAAATTCTGGACAAAGTAGGTTTAAAGGGAACATGTCTCAACATATTGAAGGCATTATAAAAAATCCACAGAGAAAATATTACACAATGAAGAAAACCTGAGAATTTTTCCTCTAGGGTCAGGAACAAGACAAAGATAACATCTTTGACTTTTTAAGATCTTGACTTGATAACAACTTGATAACATCTATGACTACTTTTATTTAACATAGTATTGGAAGTCCTAGCCACAGAAATAAGACCACCACCCCACCCTCCAAAATAAAAAGAAGAAATAGAGGTATCCAAATTCATAAAGAAAAATTTAAATTTTCATTATTGGCAGATGACACGATAGAGACTCCACCAAAAAATTGCTAGAACTGATACATAAATGCAGGAAAATTGTAGGATACAAAGTCAATGTAAAGAAATGCGTTACATTCTTATATACCAAAAATGAAGGAGCAGAAAGAGAAATTAAGAAAATGGTCCCATTTTTAATTAATTATGTGGTTTTGGGGTGTTGACTTTAATAAGTTCTTTATGTATTTTGTATACTAAACTTCATCAGATTTGTCAGTTGCAAACATCTTCTCCCATTACAGGGGCTACCTTTTAGTTTTGTTGATTATTTCCATTGCTGTGTAGAAACTTTTCATTTTGATGAAGTTCCAATCATTTATTTTTTTTTTACAATTGTACCAGAACAACAATATATCTAGAAATAAACTTAGCCAAAAAGGTGAAAGACATGTAATCTGAAAATTAAAAGACACTGATTAGGAGAGGACACGATGGCAGAGAAGTAGGAGGAGGCACTTCTCCTTCTCTCTTCTCTTATTGATTTGTTCTATCACATTGATTGATTTGCTAATGTTGAAGCATTCTTGTAAACCAGGGATGAATCCCACCTGGTCATGGTGGATGAACTTTTTAATATGCTGTTAGATCCTGTTTGCTAGGATCTTGTTGAGAATCTTAGCATCCATATTCATCAGTGATATTGTTCTGAAATTCTTCTTTTTGGTGGGGTCTTGCCTGGCTTGGGGATCAGGGTAATGGTGGCTTCATAAAAAGATTCTGGAATTTTTCCCTGCTTTAATTCTTTGGGACAGCTTCAGGAAAATAGGTGTTATTTCTTTTATGAAAGATTGGTAGAATTCCCCAGGGAATCTATCAGGTCCTAAGCTCTTGTTTGTTTGTTTCTTTGTTTTTAAATATTTTTTTTAATTTATTTGACAGACAGAGATCACAAGTAGGTGGAGAGAGAGAGGGGGAAGCATACTCCCTGCAGAGCAGAGAGCCCGATGTGGGGCTCAATCCCAGAACCCTGGGATCATGACATGAGCCGAAGGCAGAGGCTTTAACCCACTGATCCAACCAGTTACCTCTAGGCTCTTGTTTTTTTCAGAGGTTTTTGATCACTGCTTCAAGCTCGTTATTAGATGCCCATCTATTCAGGTTGTCACCTTCTTCCTGGTTCAATTTTAGAAATAATAGTTTTCCAGGAATGTATCCATTTCATCTAGGTTGCTTAACTTGTTTGCATATAACTGTTGATAATAATTTCTGTTGATTGTTTTTATTTCCTTGGTGTTAGTTGTGATCTCTCCCTTTTCATTCATAATTTTATTAATTTGGGCCTTTTCTCTTTTCTTTTGGACTAGTTTGGCCAATGGTTTATCGATCTTATTGATTCCCTCAAAAACCATGTTTTAGCTTCATTGATGTGTTCTACTGTATCTCTAGTTTCTATCTCATTTATCTCTGCTCTGATCTTGATTATTTCCCATCTTGTGTGTGTAGTTGGCTTAACTTGTTGTTAATTCTCCAGTTCTTTAAGGTGTAGAGACAACTGGTGTATTCTGGACTTTTCAATTTTTTTGAGGGAGTCTTGGATGGCTATATATTTCCCACTTAGGACCTCCTTTGCTGTATCCCATAAGTTTTGGACTGAAGTGTCTTCATTCTCACTGGTTTCCATGAATTGCTTAAGTTCCTCTTTGATTTCTTGGTTGATCCAAGCATTCTTAAGCAAGGCGGACTTTAGCTTCCTGGTGCTTGAGTTCCTTCCCAATTTTTCCTTATGGTTGAGCTCCAGCTTCAAAGTATTGTAATCTGAGAATATGCAGGGAGTAATCTCAATCTTTTGTTATCTGTTGAGCCCTGATTTGTGACCTGATATGTGGTCTATTCTGGAGAAGGTTCCTTGTGCACTAGAGAGGAATGCGTATTCTGTTGTTTTAGGGTGGAATGTTCTGTATATATCTATGAGGTCCATCTGCTATAATGTGTCATTCAATGCTCTTGTTTCTTTATGATTTTCTGCTTGGATAATCTGTCTATTACTGATAGTGGACTGTTAAGGTCTCCTAATATTAATGTATTAATCTCAATGTGACTCTTTATCTTGATTCACAGTTTTCTTATGTAATTGGCTGCTCCCATATTGGGGGCATAAACATTTACAAGTGTTTGATCTTCTTGGTGGATAGTCCCTTTAAGAATTATGAAGTGTTGTGGTGCCTGGGTGGCTCAGTGGGTTAAAGCCTCTGCCTTCTGCTCGGGTCATGATTCCAGGGTCCTGGGATCAAGCCCTGCATCAGGCTTTCTGTTCAGTGGGGAGCCTGCTTCCTCCTCTTTCTCTGCCTGCCTCTCTGCCTACTTGTGATCTCTGTCTGTCAATTAAATAAAATATTTAAAAAAAGAATTATGAAGTGTCCTGCTACTTCCCCTCAGAACAATGTGTTACTTAAACTATAACCCCTGGAGGATTTTACTTGTTACCAAGCACATTTAGATATGGCCTTTGATGAAAAACATATACTGGCAATAGGTATTTGGGGAGAAGGATGACATACGACCGTGAAGCTGGGCAGCTGGGGATGACCGGCTCACTCAGGGTGGAACACCGCCCCTTCACAGAAGCCAGGCAGCTGGGAACGCCCAGTCATCTCAGGGTGGAACGAAATACTGCCTGCTTCCCTTTTCTGTTATTGCTCCTTTCTCTTTCAAGAAGCGCCCGTTGCTATTTAGATGAGTCCTTAGAATGAACTTGGTTGACTATAAACTTTATCCTCTTCCTCGTTTGTACACAAGACATGTGACTAATGTTTGACCTTCATCGATTCCTCTGTTGGCCATTGTTTCTATCTAATAAAAGTGAGACTGTGGAGTTACTCGGTGCATCAGTCTTTTCAACTGTTATCCCCTGCTCCCAATCTCTTGCAGCTGACTGTTTGTGCCTAATTATTCTACTGTTTGCTGACTGGAAGCAGCAGTGTCCTTCTGTATCTCTGACTACAGTCTTTAGTTTAACATCTAATTTATTTGATATGAGAAGCAGTACCCCAGCCTTCTTTTGAGGCCCATTGGCATGAAAGATGTTTCTCCATCCCTTCACTTTCAGTCTGGGTGTATCCTTAGGTTCGAAATGGGTCTCTTGTAGACAACATATGGATGGGTCCTGTCATTTTATCCAATCTGCAACCCTGTGTCATTTTACAGATGCATTTAGGCCATTCATGTTGAGAGTAATTATTGAGAGATACATTTTTTATTGACATCCTGCTACCTGTGAAGTCTTTGTTTCTGTTGGTCGTCTCCATATATTTCTGTTCAATGGTATTCTTAGGATTTTTCCTCTTTTATAGAACCCCCCTTAATATTTTCTGCTGTGTTTTCATGGTTGTCCCATACTCTTTTAAACCTTGCCAGTCTTGGAAGCTCTTTATCTTTCCATCCATTTTGAATAGCAGTCTTGCTGGATAAAGTATTCCTGACTGCATGTTCTTCTCATTTAGTGCCCTGAATACATCTTGCCAGCCCTTTCTGGCTTGCCAGGTTTCTGTGGACAGGTCTGATGTTATTCTGATGGGATATCCACTGTACATAAGTAATTTCTTTGCCCTACCTGCATTCAAGAGCTCCTATCTACAATTATGATTCATCATTTTCACTATAAGGTGTCTTGAGATCTTTATAGATTCTATGGTCTTGGGGGGCAATCCTTTCTGCCTTTAGTACATGAACACTGGTTACATTCACGATATTGGGAAAATTTTCATGGACAATTTTTTCAACTATATCTTCTAGTCTTCTTTCTTTCTCCTCTCCCCTCAGAGATTCCAATTCTGATGTTGAAATATTTCATGGAATCATGTATTTCCCTAATTCTGTTTTCATGACTTCTAAGCTGTTTGTTCCAGGCTTCCTCCTGATCCTTTATCTCTATCTGTTTGTCCTCTAGGTCACTCATTCTATCTTCTGCCTCAGTTATCCTAGCTTTTAGAGAATTTAGATTAGATTGGAACTCATTGAGAACATTGTGAACATCATCCCTGGTGGCTTTCACTTCTTCCCTAATCAATTCCATTTTGTCATCCATGGCTTTCTCCAACCTGCCTGGGTAATTGTTAGCCTGAATTCCCTTTCCAACACATTGTCTATGTCCTTATCCAATAGCTCTGATGCAGAAGGCCCAACCTCTGAATTTTTCTTCAGTTGGCCATTCCTCCTCCTATTTATTTTGGTGAGAGATGGGTGAATGGATGTGTAGCTGAATATATCAACTCTGGTGCAGGTAAGGTGCACCCTAGAATGCTTGTGAGCAATCAAGAGTCCCCACTCAAAAGAAAGAAAAAAGAAAAAAATGAGAGGGGCGACTGGGTGGCTCAGTTGTTTAAAGCCTCTGCTTTTGGCTCAGGTCCTGATCCCAGGGTCCTGGGATTGAGCCCCACATCATGCTCTCCACTCTGCAGAGAGCCTGTTTCCACCTCTCTCTACCTGCCTGCCTCCCTTGTCTACTTGTAATCTCTGTCTGTCAAATAAATAAATAAAATCTTTTTAAAAATGAGAGAGAGAGAGACAGGAAAAAAAGAAAGATAAAATAAAAGAGATGACCCCGCCCAAATGGGCTCAATGGGTAAGATTTATGAAGAATACAAACAAAAACAGACATACAAAAAGTCCGACAAAAGTAGATGACAAGAGAACAATAAATAAATAATAAAAACAAAAAAGAACCTCGTCAAAAAGAACCCCAAGTATAAAATTTATGTACTACCAGGCCAAAAACAAATACACAGAAACACTGCAAAAGAAAAAGATGGGAGAGTGGTTATAAATTCTCAGTGTTGGTGAGGAGGGGGATATTTTTGTTCTTTCTGGATGTATCTTGATATCTTTGTTAACATACTCAACTTTCCTAAAATAAAGGAAGATTAAAAATTGGCTTACCTATAGGGATAGCATTGATTGGGGAAAAGGGATTATCTTGAAGCTTATCTCTATATGAATATTTTTAAAAAAGAATAAACTAAAATAAATTAAATTGAATTAAAAAACAGAAAAGCAAAATAAAAACACAGGTATATGTATCAAAAAGTTCAGGTTAAAAAGTTATTATGGAATTTGATGTCCTGAATATCTCACTGTAATGATAAATAGGTTAAAAACTTATATATTAAGGGAACCTGGGTGGCTCAGTGGGTTAAGCCTCTGCGTTCGGCTCCAGTCATGATATCAGGGTGCTGAGATCGAGACTCCCAGTGTACTCTCTGTTCAGCAGGAAGCCTGATTCCCTCTCTCTCTCTGCCTGCCTCTCTGCCTACTTGTGATATCTCTCTCTGTCAATAAATAAATAAATTCTTAAAATATTTAAGATATTTAAATATTTAAAATTTAAAATATTTAAAATTAATTTAAATTTTAATTTTTAAAATTAATTAAAATTTAAAATATTTAAAAATTATAAAATAAAAAATAAAATATTAAAAAATTAAAAAATTAAAATTAAAAATAATTAAAATATTAAACATTTAAAGTATTTTTAAAAACTTATATATTAAAAAAAATGAAAAGAACCAGAATAGTGGGAACGAATTAAAAAAAAATACTGTCAACCACTAAGCCAACACTGCAGGAAATATTACAGGGGGGTTCTATAAAAGAGGAAAAATCCCAAGAATATCATTGAACAGAAATATAGAGACAATTTACAGAAA
This sequence comes from Mellivora capensis, assembly GCA_004024625.1. NCBI lineage: Eukaryota > Metazoa > Chordata > Mammalia > Carnivora > Mustelidae > Mellivora > Mellivora capensis. Next base: position 19,841 of record PISX010021999.1, read on the forward strand.
GAAAGACTTCAAAGGTAACACGATGTCAATAAAAACGTATTTATCAATTATCACTCTCAATGTGAATGGCCTAAATGCGCCCATGAAACAACACAAGGTTGCAGATTGGATAAAACGACAGGACCCATCCATATGTTGTCTACAAGAGACCTATTTGAACTTAAGGATACACCCAGACTGAAAGTGAAGGGATTGAGAAGCATCTTTCATGCCAATGGGCTTCAAAAGAAGGCCGGGGTAGCAATTCTCATATCATATGAATTAGATTTTAAACTAAAGACTGTAGTCAGAGATACAGAAGGACACTACATCATTCTTAAAGGAACTATCCATCAAGAAGATCTAACAATTGTAAATATTTGTGCACCCAATTTGGGAGCAGCCAATTACATAAGAAAACTATTAATCAAGATAAAGAGTAATATAGATATGAATACATTTCATAGAATATGATATGAATATAGTAGGAGATCTCAACATGCCTATCTCAGTAATAGACAGAGCATCCATCAGAAAATCAAGAAACAAAAGCCTTGAATGAAACATTGGACCAGATGGACCTCATAGATATGTACAGGACATTCCACCCTAAAACAACAGAATACTCATTCTTCTCAAGTGCACATGGAACCTTCTCCAGAATAGACCACATACTGGGTCACAAATCAAGACACAACCGATACCAAAAGACTGAGACTATTCCCTGCATAGTCTCAGATCACAATGCTTTGAAACTCGAGCTCAATCACAAGGAAAAGTTTAGAAGGAACTAAAAAACCTGGAAACTAAAGACCACATTGCTTAAGAATGCTTGGATCAACCAGGTGATCAAAGAAGAACTTAAAAAATTCATGGAAACCAATGAGACTGAAGATACTTCCGTCCAAAACCTATGGGATACAGCAAAGGCAGTCCTAAGGGGGAAATACATAGCCATCCAAGCCTCCATCAAAAAATTGAAAAATCCTGAATACACCAGCTGTCTCTACACCTTAAAGAACTGGAGAATCAACAACAAATCAAACCAACTCCACACATAAGAAGGGAAATAATCAAGATTAGAGCAGAGATGAATGAGGTAGAAACTAGAGATACCGTAGAACATATCAATGAAACTAGAAGCTGGTTTTTTGAAAGAATCAATAAGATCAATAAACAATTGGTCACACTAATCCAAAAGAAAAGAGAGAAATCTCAAATTAATAAAATCATGAATGAAAAGGGAGAGATCACTATTAACACCAAGGAATTAGAAACAATCATCAGAGGTTATTATCAACAGTTATATGCTAATAAGATACACAGCCTAGATGAAAGGGATGCATTCCTGGAAAAATATAAACTCCCAAAATTGAACCAGGAAGAAACTGACAACCTGAATAGGCCTATATCTAGTACCGAGATTGAAGCAGTGATCAAAAACCTCCCCAAAAACAAGAGCCCAGGACCTGACTTATTTCCTGGGGAATTCTACCAAACTTTCAAAGAAGAAATAACACCTACTCTCCTGAAGCGCTCTCTCTCTCTCTCTCTCTCTCTCCCTCCTGATCAACCCTGATCCCCAAAATAGGCAAAGACCACACCAAAAAGAGAGAATTTCAGAACAATATCACTGATATATACGGATGCTAAGATTCTCAACAAGATCCTAGCAAACAGGATCCAAAAGCACATTAAAAATTTCATCCACCATGACCAGGTGGGATTCATCCCTGGTTTACAAGGATGCTTCAAATTAGTAAATCAAACAATGTGATAGAACAAATCAATAATAGAAGAGAGAAGAACCACATGGTCCTCTCAATTGATGCAGAAAAAGCATTTGAAAAATCCAGCATCCGTTCCTGATTAAAACACTTCAATGTATAGGGATAGAGGGAACATTTCTGAACTTTTAAAAATCTATCTATGAAAGACCCACAGCAAACATCACCCTCAATGGGAAGAAGCTCACAGCCTTCCCATTGAGATCAGGAACATGACAAGGATGCCCACTCTAACCACTCTTGTTCAACATAGTATTAGAGGTACTAGAAACAGCAATCAGACAACAAAGAGAAATAAAAGGTATCCAAATTGGCAAGAAAGAAGTCAAACTTTCTCTCTTCACAGATGACATGATTCATTATATGGAAAACCCAAAAGATTCCACCCCCAAAATACTAGAACTCATACAGCAATTCAGTAATGTGGCAGGATACAAAGTCAATGTACAGAAATCAGTGGCTTTCTTAAACACTAACAATGAAAATACAGAAAGGGAAATTAGGGAATTGATTGCATTTACTATAGCACTAAGAGCCATAAGATACCTGGGAATAAACCTAACCAAAGAGGTAAAGGATCTGTACTCGAGGATCTACAGAACACTCATGAAAGATATCGAAGAAGACACAAAAAGATGGAAGACTGTTCCATGCTCTTGGTTCAGAAGAATAAACATTGTTAAAATGTCTATACTACCTAGAGCAATCTATACTTTTAATGCCATTCCGACCTAAATTCCATCGGTATTTTTCAAAGAGCTGGAGCAAATAATCCTAAAATTTGTATGGAATCAGAAGAGACCCCGAATTGCTAAGGAAATGTTGAAAAAGAAAAACAAAACTGATGGCATCAAGTTGTGTGATTTCAAGGTTTACTACAAAGCTGTGATCACCAAGACAGCATGGTACTTTCATCGACACAGACACATAAGCCAGTGGAACAGAGTAGAGAGCCCAGATATGGACCCTCAACTCTATGGTCAAATAATCTTTGACAATGCAGGAAAAAATATACAGTGGAAAAAACAGCCTCTTTAATTAATGGTGCTTTGAAAATTGGACAGCTATATGTAGAAAATGAAACTTGACCATTCTCTTACACCGTACACAAAGATAAACTCGAAATGGATAAAAGACCTCAATGTGAGACAGGAATCCATCAGAATCATAGAGGAGAATATAGGCAGTAACCTCTTCGGAATCAGCCACAGCAACTTCTTTCAAGATATGTCTCCAAAGGCAATGGAAACAAAAGCAAAAATGAACTTTTGGAACTTATCAAGATCAAAAGCTTCTGCACAGTAAAGGAAACAGTCAATCAAACAAGGAGGGAGCCCACGGAATGGCAGAAGATATTTGCAAATGACAGTACAGACAAAAGGCTGATATCCAGGATCTATAAGGAACTCCTCAAATTCAACACACACAAAACATAATCATGTCCAAAAAATGGGCAGAAGACTTGTACAGACACTTCTCCAAATGCAAATGGCTATCTGGCACATGAAAAAATGTTCATCATCACTAGCCATCAGGGAGATTCACATCAAAACTACATTCAGATACCACCTCATAGCATTTAGAATGGCTGAAATCAATAAGCAGTAAACAAGTGTTGGAGAGGATGTGGAGAAAGGGAAACCCTCTTACACTGTTGGTGGCAATGCAAGTTGGTGCAGCCACTTTGGAGAACAGTGTGGATATTCCTCAAGAAATTAAAAATAGAGCTTCCTTATGACCCTGCAATTGCACTACTGGGTGTTTACCCAAAAGATACAAATGTAGTGAAAAGAAGGGCCATCTGTACCCCAATGTTCATAGCAGCAATGGGCACCATCGCCAAACTGTGGAAAGAACCAAGATGCCCTTCAAAGGATGAAGGGATAAGGAAGATGTGGTCCATATACACCATGGAGTATTATGCCTTTATGAGAAAGGATGAATACCCTAATTTTGTATCAACATGGATGGGACTGGAAGAGATTATGTTGAGTGAATTAAGTGAAGCAGAGAGATTCAATTATCATAAGGCTTCATTTATTTGTGGAGCATAAGAAATAACATGGAGGACATGAGGAGATGGAGAGGAGAATGGAGTTGGGGGAAATTGGAGGGGGAGATGAACCATGAGAGACTGTGGATTCTGAAAAACAATCTGAGGGTTTTGAACGGGTGGTGGACGAAAGTTGGGCCAGCCTGGTGGTCGATAATGTGGAGGGCACATATTGCCTGAAGCACTGGGTGTGGTGCATAAACAATGAATTCTAGTACACTTAAAAGTAACTAAAAAATATAAATAAATTTAAAAATCAATTCTACCACGTTAAGAAAAGGATATAGTTGTGAAAATTCTTGCTTTTTAAATATCTATAATATAAACATAGTATAGTAAATTAAAAAAATATATGAATGAGACCTTCTTGTTGGCCTTGTACAAAACTGACCATTACTGTCTAATATTTTCTTATGGACATATTTTATTAAATGAATACCAAGTGACACTGTTCTTTATAGTTCAGGCAGGTTTCCCAGGACATCTTATATTGATTTTCTAACTACAACATATTTTTTCCTCAGGAAAAAGAAAACTGAATACTGTTTTTAAAATATATTAAGGATCAAGGGTGCCTGGGTTGCTCAGTCCTTAAGTGTCTGCCTTCTGCTCAGTTCATGATACTAAGGTCCTGGAATCGAGAACCGCATCAGGCTTCCTGCTCAGCAGAGAGCCTGATGCTCCCTTTCCCACTCCCCCTGATTGTGTTCCCTCTCTTGCTGTCTCTCTGTCAAATAAATAAATTATTTAGGAGTCAAATTTCTAGCTTACTTTAATTCACATAGATTGCGTATTTTGTATTAACTACTATGTCAATATTTAAACATCTACTAGTATTCCAATATTAACAGTGCAGAGATCGAAGACAGAAATTTGTTTGATATGTAAATGTGTTCAACATTTTAGGAAGCAACTGTAGAGCAAGAGTAGAATCAGAAAACCAGGAGAATTCAAGCCAGACAGTATGTAACTGTAACAGACTTGGAAAACAAAGTTTATTTCCACTAGATTAAGAATATTCATATTTAAACAGTAAATCTGTATGCATCAGAACTTTGCCTAAAATGACTTCACATCTAGGGAAGTATTCTTGTACTAGATCTTTAATCATACGGAATTCTTTAAAAGGTATCATATTACTAATAACCCCAAATGCTACTTCCAGGTTGGAAATTGGCAGGCCACAATTTCAAAGAGTGTCTATTCTTTTCCTATGGCTTCTTTCACTAAGGCTCTTTCTTTTCCTGCTAAAACCTATCTGCATAGCAATTTTAAGTTTGTGATCAACATTTATCACCTACCAACCTTTGAAGTGAATCTCCATTTCCAAGTTTCATAAACATTTTGGTTTTTAATACCTGAAATGTTATGGGAAATCCAGATGGTATTAATAGCTAGCATAAAGCATAATTTCTACCCCTTTTAATACATATACATGCATAGTTAAATTCTTTTATATTGTACCATATAGATTTTCCCCTTTAATAGGTTAAAATTTTTTTTTCATCCATTCATGTTTAATACTGTCTCATTGAATGAGTATCTACTTTTTGATGTCTCTAAGTAGAAAGATACAATAGTTATATTATAAGGGAATGATAAATCAGATAGAAGACAGTGGTCCTCCATCATTCCATTCTAATTGTCCTGATTCCTATGCAGGGCTTACTATGTGTGTCTATAGATAGATAGATAGATAGATATAGATAGATATAGATAGATATAGATATAGATATATACAGATAAATAGTAATATTAGTGTATACCTCACAGAATTATGAGGGGATTAGTTGAGACTATTATATATGTATATATATACATATATATGTGCATACATATGTATATTACTATTTCACCATGAATACTGATATTAAGGAATTATCATATCTGCATAAAATCAAGTAAAAGTGTAACTGGGATTTCATATTATATTGCTCTGTCCTTTCAAAAAAGAAAATATTAAATATATATCATTTTTTAATTTTCAAAAGCTATCTTAAAGTTAGAGCCACTGTTAAACCTCAAATAATTAAAAACATCTAAAACACAGAGATGTGTTCCAGAAGCTGGTGTTCTTATATAACAAGTCTTGAGCATGCTTATTTTTCAATATTTCAAGTGTTACAAACTTTAGATTTCAATTTATAAGGAGTAAACCCTGGCATCAGTGCTATTACAAGCATATTGAGTATTATCATTAAAAAAACATCCACAGGGGTTTCAAAAGATAAAGTCATCTTCCTTTTAGATTCATTTTCTATTAATATGATGATTTATTGCTTAATGGGAAGCTGGCTTTCCACAGTTCTTTCAAAGACAAATTCATTTAGTGTAGATTAAAACTGCAAATAAAAATAGTTCAATTAATCATCAATATATATAGAAATATTGTATCTAAGAAAGTCCTTACTGAGTGACTTTTACAAGAGTATAATTGGATCTTGAAATTCAAGATTTCAAGGAATGTCTATCTGTACATGCGTACTCCTATGGCAAAGGAGATATCTTATAGATAAAACCAAAATGTCATTGTAAATTGTTTATAAATTCAGATTTTAGATATTCCCCAAAACTCAAAAAAAGGAAGATTCATAGTATATGCATAAACATAGTTATATAAATTACTCTTCTTCTTAATCTTAAATTTTTTGATTTGGTAGTTTAGACTCAGCATAGTAAAACTGCTTTCCTTAATTTTAATTAATCAAGTCCAGTCATTCTAGTAACTGCAATACATGCAAAACATTTGTTTTAATTGCACATTTATCTTGTATATGAGTCAGAATGTATTAGAAGGCTCCCTTTATACATATATACAGTATGTAACATATAATGATACATATATTTAATCTGTAAGATAGGGTTGTTCCCAAATTGAGCTGTTCCAAAAGAAAACCTGATAATATTTCATTGGTAGAATTACTCTTCTACGCTCTTGAGAGCTTGTAATATACAAGTGCACTTAGGAGCAATTGGATCTTGGCTTGAGCAGGAGAGAGGCATTGAGAATAGATTGCTGCTGTTAGCTTTTAGTGTGAAGAAGACACTGCTGTGTACATAAAACAAGGGTTATTTTTCCTACCCTATAGCTCTGTCCCTTTATTTGCTGTAGGTCACCTCACCAAACAGAACAGATTTCCCACTAGGTATATTATCTTGAAAGAAGAGTCTTTTCATGATTGAACTCTGATGGGATACACAAACAAGTGTTTTTGGCCTTCCCCCTACCCCTGACAAATGAGCCTCATTGCTTCATCAGAATAAGCATCCTTGCCAAGTCCCAACTCCCATAATGCTTTTAAAAAGAAGCAGTAAAAAAAAAAAAAAAGGAAAGACAAACCCTGGCTGACTGGAACATTGAACACTCTCTCCACATTTCTAAAGTTCATGAATTAGTATTTGCCGCCTTAGATTCTGGTCAGCTGTATTGCAACTTCAGCTTTACTCACACTTTTCTTCCATAGGCATAATTTAGTATTGGACATATCTAAATGATGAAAATTTTACACTTAATAATAGCTTCTTGCTTGTGGGTTTCTCAGGCCACTTCAAATCCTATGTTTCTTAGTTCTTCAGTTTGAATGACTCCACAATTCTGAGACCAACAGATGAGTTCACTACTCAAATTGGACAGGACTCAGCTGCATTCATACTTTCTCCTTGCCAAGTATGTACAACTCCCTGAGGGTAGGGATTTCTGAGTACTGGTAAAAACCAATGCTCAATTTAAGCCACTACTGCAAATACTAGTTGATTTGAGTTTGAGTGTCCCTGTGTGGCTTTACCATATCCTACTACAATCAAGAAAGCTTTTCTTTTGGATAAAGCAATAAACAAGATATAAAGATGTTAATCCTCCGGTGTTTGTATATAGTGAAATTAAGACAAAATCCTGAATGTTTCTGTCACACTGCACCCTGCTACGTATTCTAGAACAGACATGAGGTCCTTTCACATTATGGTAAATTTAACAGATAAGCAAATATGGGAACATCAATGACAGAAAGTGTGTTAGAAGTGAGATATTGAGTAAAAGATAGTAGTCTACCATATCCTTGCATTCTAATTGCTCTGTGATACAGACAGAGCAAATGTGTCAGGATTGAGATCTATGCCATTTACTTCAATCATCATCAAAACACTATGTCATAGGTACTAACAACCCTATATCACAAATTAGCAAATGGATGTCTAAGATCAAGTAAGCAGCAGAGCTGATATATAAACTCAGGCCTCTCTGACCTCCAAAGCATATGTGTCTTTCAAACACACGCCACATGTTGGGTACTTACTAGGATAGCTATTAAAGTTGTATCTGATGGACTAGTTCCATGCAATGCAAGAATTGGACAAGCAGAAAAGAGTCTGGCCTAGACATGAAGAATGAAATTAAAACTTGTCTTCTCCAAATAGCTATTGCAAGGTCTTTATTAGCCAAAGGGATTGAAATATCAAGTGGGCTACTCTTGAAGTTAAATCCTGAGGTGCTCTGGATATTTGGATAGGAAGAGAATAAGACAGCAAATGTTTCCAGTTAATGTGACTAACTTTGCCCCATTCATCAAAAAACTTTAGAGATTTTAATTATGTGGATAGATAACAATAGCATTCTTGGACTAGTAAATCTATTTTTTAAAAGATTTTATTTATTTATTTGACAGACAGAAATCACATATAGGCAGAGGGGCAGGTAGAGAGAGAGGAGGAAGCTGGCTCCCTGCTGAGCAGAGAGCCTGATTCGGGGCTTGATCCCAGGGTTATGACCTGAGCCGAAGGCAGAGGCTTTAACCCACTGAGCCACCCAGGCGCCCCAAGTAAATATATTTTGATTTAATATTTTCCTGCACACTATCAAACTTTCAGCTTGTTTCATTCCAAACTTCAGTGGGTTATGGGCTAAACTGTGTCTCCCACCCTTCATATGTTAAAGGCCTAACTCCCATTATTTCAGAATGTGACTATTTGGAGACAGGACCTGTACAGAGGTGAGTAAGTTAAAATGAGGCTCTAAAGGAGGGCCCTAATCCAATCTGATTTGTGTCTCCACAAGGATTAGACACATAGGCACACCAGGGACACCTCTGCATAGAGAAAGACCGGGTGAAGAGTCAGCAAGGCAGTAACCATGTCGTTTGGATGACAGATACAGAAGCCTCAGAGGAACCAAACTTTCCAGAACCTTCAATTTGAATTCCTAAACCTCAGAATTGTTAGGAAGTAAATGTCTGTGGTTCAGGTCATCCATTATCTGGCATTTTGTTATGGAAGTCCTAGCAAACCAATACAAGGAGAAAAAAATTGCTTCTTCATACTGGATTCTGCATAGGAAATCTGATACGCAGGCTTTTGTAGAAAACTACAAACATAGACAGTTTGAGTAAATGTGGACACAAATGGATCCCTTTCATTTCTAATTAAAATTGTTCTCCACGCTTAGCCCACTTTAAAATGGTAAGCAGGTTGTATTCATTAACATAAAAAATGTAACTACTAGAAGGAAGTCACAACTTAGGAAGTAAAACAATCTCCCATATCCACATTAGTTTAATTTCCATTTATGTTAATGAGATCAACATAAACAATCTGAGAATGAGACAATTTTCTTAGCTAGATTGCTAAAAGTAAAAAGATAAAAATAAAATAAATAGCCTCAATAAACTCCGTGTTAGAGCCACTTATGAAAAAGTTTGAGAACCATACATACATGATATAGAATGGAGTAAATAAGACAGTAAAGGGAGAACAGCTGATAAACTCTTCCAATCATGTGTCAGTGATGAGAAAATGAGGTTTCTAATTTCAACAATGGTGTTCCATAGGCCAATGTAAAGACAATTTCACCAATCTTTCAAAAAGAAAACAAGAGTTCCACTTTTTAGGGGAGTCTTTCATTTGTGGACAATGCCAAAGCAAAGAATTAAAGAAAGAAAGAAAAAAAAAACTAGTTGGTGAAATTTCTTAAATAGCTTTTAGAAACCCTTAATATATAATATATAATATATATATATATTATATATAATATATAATAATGTTCCTATCCTGTATATATTGATAGGAACATGCATGTAATTGCAATCAATAGGAAGGAAGACACATGCTGGACTCAGGAATATATATTTTGACAATTTAAGTCCCGGTTGCTTTTTCTCTAATATATGACCCAGGAATATCTCCATGTGTTTTGTTACTGCTTTAGAGAGTCCATGATTTTTCCTAGGTATCATTATGACTGTCTAAGTTCCCTACCTCCTCTTTTGGATTTTCCACAAGGCAGTCAAATGATCTTTAAAAATGTAAACTGGATTTTTTTTCACTTTCTTATTTAGAGCTTTCAAACAATTTTCTCTTTGATTCAAGGTAGAATCCCAATTCTTTCCAGTCATCTACAATGCCCTTTGGGATCCGCCTTAAACTTGCCCACCTCTGCAACCATGCTGTGCTAGGATTTCCTCACCCAATCTTTTCCAGATACACTGAATTTCTTTTGATACCTAAACAATGACTTAGTGTTCTTGAACTTGCCATTTCCCTTGCCTGGCACACTCTTCCCACAGATCACTCTATAGTTGACTATTCATGTTTCATCATAAAGGTCAAATCTTCAGAAAAAACTCATGTGGCTAATGCAGTCCTTAATTTTAAGTCTCTGTGGCATCCCTCTGTTAATTTTGTTCATAGCAGTTTTCACTCTCAGAAAATTGTCTTGTTCGTGTATTTATCTTGGATGGTTTCTTTTCTCTCTTTTCTCTTTAAAATGAGAGATCTTGTGTGTCTTCCTAACTACTTAAATCCTGGCAGTTCCTGGAACAGAGAATGTGTTCAATAAATACTTATGCATTCATGAATCATGGGTATAAACCCTAAAACCTTCCTTCTTTACTGTGGTAGGAGGAGCTTTGGTACAGAGTTGCATGAATTAGAAAGAAACATGAAATCCATTCTCTTTTTTGTTCTCCTTTACAACTTAGTTATCCATTGCTTTCAGGAGAGAACTTTGGGAAATTCTTTGGCATTATATACTAAAACTGAATATATTTATCCACTATGACCCAGAAATTACACTATTACAGAGATAACAACCAGAAATTAGTGCACATGTTCCAATAATATAACCCCTAATGGGAAATAATCCAAATATCCATTAGTAATATACATAGGAGAATGAAGAAGGGATCTGGAAAAGTTGGGAACCTTGATATGGGGAATGGTTATTTGAGTATATACATATGTAAAAATTGGTTAGTTGTAAACCTCTGATTTGTATTCAACTATATTTATAATAAAACCTCAAAAAATAAAAATCAGGTAAAACTGATTCATGTTAAAATTGAAAGAATATATGTAAATTTTTGTAAACTTTGGCTAGTGACAATCAGTAATCAAGTTTCTCTGCATCCCACCTACCAGCCATGCTGGCCAAATGTACGGGGATAATCAACTTTCTGCTAGGGTGGATAGAAAATTTCCATTAGATATGTTATGCTAATTAAGTAATAGATTTTATTCTTCATTTTTCAACGTATTGGTTCTCAATATACATTTGAATTTTTAAATCACGTTACCATCCTGATTATTCTGTTTATTCAGTAAACAAATTGTTTATTTGTTTATTCCATAAAATGAGAAATCCTAAAATAAAAGATTTCCAGAAAAATATTCTGAGATACATATTGTCTAATTTTTGTCTCAAAAATATGAGTTTGTTTCACAAAATGATATTGTGTTTCAAATTCATAAGTTAAAGATGACACAATGCTTTGAAAATAAAAGTCAACATACATGTTACTATGGAATTTAGCATTCTACCCACGTATTAGATTCTGAGTAGATTTACTCCATTTATAGCAGAATGTAGAGATTATACTCAGGTTCTTCATTTTTAATAGAATGAGAGTAATTACATGGTAGAGTTGGGTGAGGAATAATTTACTAATTACTATTTTTCACAAGCAAAGGAAACACCCGAAAAAGGGTTAATTTCAATAATATATAAAAATGGTTTCAAGTCAAGAGTGCCATGAATCCAATAGAAATATGGATAGCAAGAATACAGATTTCACAGGAAAATAATTACAAATGGTGCTTGGAAACATATTTAAAATCCTCAAAAGCTTGCATGAATGTAATTTGCCTGTATGTTTTCAAATGTAAAATGCCATGTATTTGCCCAGGGATTCAATTTCTAGGAAATGAGTTTACTACTTATCTGTTTATACAAACATATAGATGCATGCCCTAAACATGTTCATTACAACACTGATTGTAGCAGCAAAAACCACCATAATTAGTGTAAATCAATCATTAAGGAATGAATAAATGAACTGCAATTTATCACTATAATGGAATTCTATATGATGGTTTATTCTTTATTTATTTATTTATTTATTTATTTATCTTTAATTTCTTTTCAGCATATCAGAATTCATAATTTTAGACCACACCCAGTGCTCCATGCAATGTGTGCCCTCCACAATACCCACCAACAGGCTCCCCCAACCTCGCACCCCCCAGTCCTTCAAAACCCTCAGGTTATTTTTCAGAGTCCATAGTCTCTCATGGTTCATCTCCCCCCCAATTTCCCTCAACTCCCTTCTCCTCTCCATCTCCCCATGTCCTCCATGTTATTTGTTATGCTCCGCAAATCAGTGAAACCATATGATAATTGACTCTATCTCCTTGACTTATTTCACTCAGCATAATCTCTTCCAGTTCCGTCCATGTTGCTACAAAAGTCGGGTATTCATCCTTTCTGATGGAGGCATAATACTCCATAGTGTATATGGACCACATCTTCTTTATCCATTCGTCTGTTGAAGGGCATCTTGGTTCTTTCCACAGTTTGGCGACCGTGGCCATTGCTGCTATAAACATTGG